>JASDQU010240620.1:101475-115628 GCA_032191745.1 Picea mariana | reverse complement strand
GCGTGCAGGGACAAACGTCGGTTAAAAGGTACTTCTGTTATTTTTCCTTCTCATGCATTAGGCTTAGATAGATTCGAAAGAAATTCAGTGTCCATGATAAGCACTTTTCTGTCTAGGGTTAAGGTCAAGCCTTAGAGGTCGATCTACTTGTCCGCAGGCAGATTTTCCTACAACACTTTTACCCGATGAAAGTGAAAGTTGTTCTCCGATGATGTTGGATCGGAGTAAATGTAAACTTTTAAAGTTAAAATTTAAAGTTTCCCTTTGATAATGTTGCAGTGGAGTTAAGTCCATTTGTATAGGAGTGGAAATATTCTTTCAATTCCAACCAAAGTGGAAATAAAATTCCGATGAAATTGGGAAATTAATTCCGATGAAAAGTCCTCCGATGATTGGAGAAGAAAATTGTTTTTGACTAAATTGAAACTGAATAATGATCACTGAAAAAGTATTCAAGGTTCATTGATATGATCCATATTCTACCTCATTAGAAGTTAAGTTGTCTTGTCCAAAATGAGTGATCTGTAATATTGCTTTGAATACTGCTAAATATATAGTCCCACAATTTATCATTATGTGTCCATACATGTGGCAATTGTCCATAGCCTACTATCTTTGACTTTACTTTAATTGAAAAAATTATTAGAGTAAAGTGCTTTTAATTAGTAACTTGAGTTTTATTTAAGGAAATGATTTAATTAACATTAGTGAATTAAATCTAGCCATTGATCTCAAGTGGGGTGAGAAGTAATCTCAATTGTCAATCACTTTGGAGATTAGGGTTAAGTTATAACTCAATCTTATAAAAGTAAGGCTAGGGTGAAGGATGAAAACACTTTACTTTGTCATATTGATCAAGAGAAATGGATTTGAGACATAGAGAGTTGGATCATGAAGGACTACAATTCAAAGAGATCTTGGATATGTGGAGAAAGACTTCCATCTAGAGATGTAAGCCAGAGGAAGAGAGAGAAAAAATGTATAGTAGAAGGATTGGTCATCGTGGAACAATGCAGGTATTATGGTATAGTCATGTAGTTAGCATGAGTTTCATCTTTAAATTCACACATATAGCATAGGAAACATGAATATTACCGTAACAATCATGAAATTTTTATAGTTGCAAAAGACCGGGACATCTTGCTAAGGAATTCCCTGGTAGAAACCCTATTTGTATTTGTTGTAAAGCTGTGGACCATAAAGTTATGGATTTCCCTAGAGTGATTTCTAAAGTTGAAAAGATGAATATGAGACAAGAAAATCATGAGAAAGGCCAAGAAACTAAGGATATGATAGAACTCCAGAAAAAATCATAGATTGTATTGTTGCAGATGAAAGAAACCTTGAATGATCACAGAGACATCAACTTATCGGAGATCTTAAACAAGAAAGAGTGCATAAAAACAAGAATAGGAGACTTAGACATAGAATTTGTATTGGATGAAGAAACACAGGTGAATATCATGATAGAAAGAACTTGAGAAATTTTGGGAAAGCCAACTATGATTCCTTCACTAGGGGGAATAGGATTGTTTAAAGGAAAATTGATAACTCGATGTGGAAGACTTATCTAGATACCTATGATTGCTCATGGATCTTCGACAGAGGAAGAATTTGAGGTCATTAAGTTTGTTGAGAACAATGTCCCATTTTCTCTTTTGCTAGGAAGAACCTGGATTGAGAAAGATCAAGTCAGAAGGAAAAAAGAAGAGGAAGCTATAGAACAAGAAAACAAGAACTAAGGGATTTCATGGCTAGGAGAATAGCACGCTTAATATAAGAACAGGAGGATAATTCAAATCTACTAAGAGCCAGAGACTTGGCTATCAAAGTTGAAAGAACACAAGAAGGCTTAAGAAACCTATCCATGCAAGAGAGTAGAGCACCTACTCCAGAAAAAGAAGAAGTATTACATTTGAACCCTGCGAAAGACCATCAACAATGCAAAGTTACTATGTTGAGTACATATAAGAACAACAATGGAAAGAGAAACCTAGTAACTCAAATCACAGGAAAGAAATATAGAAAGCTCAGCAAGAAGAAATCTAAGTTAGGAAAATTACAGGAAGTTCCACAAAGGACTTTGCAGAAAGAAGGTTTGTAGAATTTGAACTCCACTGGAACATCAGAACAACGTAGATTGGAACTCCACCACGACAAAGCAATATGACCGTTGGAGGCACCCAGACCGTTAGACTAATGCTCCATAAAAAATGGTCACCTCAGTTGAACAACGTTTGGCAGGACCTATGAACGAGAAATTTATCCTAGAGTTCGCCATGCAGGAGGTTGTGGCAAAGAAACATGTCAAAGCAGCTCGAGCCAAGCTCGAGGCGTTTGAGGCAGAATTACCTAGATCAGAGTGACTTGGGACGTGTCACAGGTGATTTTTGGGGGCCTATTGGCCCTTGACTAGGTTTTGTGGAAATATTGGTCACGTTTGACTATTTTTTGGACTTCGACATGCTGGTCGAAGGAGGAGCACCAGGCGAAGCAGAGATCACGAGATCTTGCCACATTTTGTGGAATTTTTGGGTTTAGGGTTCATGTAACAGGTATGGGATTTTAGAACATGGGTTTTACCCATGCTTAGGCCCATTTTGTAAAGTATAAATATAAATCTAGGTGATGTAAGAAGGTGCCAATTTTGTGTGATGTGCTAAGTGCGAGTGATTGTGAGAGGCTTGTGTGCAGTGCAAGTGATACTGTGTAAGAAGGCTTTGTGCAGTGAACTAACTTGGGGAAGGAGGACCTGGCGAGGTGCATGCATATCTCCTATCCTATGCAGAGTTCGTTTGTGGCTATGTGCATGTAAAAATATTGACAAAAGACAATAAATAAGAAGAAGAGTTGGTGGACGTAGCCCCATGCTGGGGGTGAACCACATATATCTTGCGTCTTGATTACTTTGTGTGATTGATGAGATTTATGCTTAGTGTTGTTACCTTTATGTATGTTTATATGCATTTGATATGGTAGCTTAGTACTCAATGATGTGAATGAATGCTAGACCTAATCTAGTTCTATGTGCTAAGTGCTTAATTATGTTAGATCTTATTGAATACTGCGTTGCTCTGTAATTAGGGTTTTATCTGCGATGTGAATAAGGGTTAAGTACTAATGAATGTTAACTGCTAAGTAATATGTTATGATCTTTGATCACAGATCTGTGTCCCAGCTAGGTTGTAGAAACTTGAGTCCTGCAACCACCCCTGCCTCTACCTCAGGTGAGACTTCATTTTCTTTGTAGGTGTTGCTGAAAGGGCCAGTAGTTAGGGTTTTGTTGGTGCATTGTTGAAGTGTTGAACCCTGGGTCTACCCCTGTGCCAACAAGGGAGAAAATGAAGGATACAAATCTCATGAATGTGGCATTGAATTGTCTTCCCAAGTATTGGGAACCATTTTTCAAGGGATTATGTGCTCATGAAAATCTCCCAGATTGGCAAAGGTTGTGGGATGATTTCATCCAGGAAAAGACTTAGGACGAGTCTAAGAGAAACAAGTAGGGAAGTAGTGAGGATAACTCAGATCTTATCAGTAAGACAAAGAAGGTAAAATGAAAGAGTTATAGAAATAAGGGTAATAGTGATGGAGGATCCTCACAGCCACGAAAGAACAAGTACTTGAGTAAAATAAAGTTCTTCTCATGTCATAAGAATTGACATTATGCATCTCGATGTCCATAGAAGAAGGTTAAAAGAAATACACATACAAATACATCGACAGAGATGCACCTAGATGAGTTTGTAGTGAAGTTTGAGAAGGATTTCTCACTGGTTTCTTTTCTTTCTACCATCACACCTACCAAGAGTCCATGCAGGTAATTGGATAGTGGTTCATCTCGTCATATGACAAAAGAAAATGAGTTATTTAGCATTCTGATGGAGAGGGAATGAGATGTTCATGTGGATATTGGTGATGATTTTAGGTATGGAGTGAAGGGAGAGGGACAATTACATTCCAACTTGAGTCAGGAGGTTCATTGTATCCTAGGATGTGTTGTATGTACCAAGTTTGAAGAAGAATTCGATATCAGTATCAACTATGGAGGACGTGGGTTTTTCTGTTAGGTTTTAGAGAGGGAAAGTACTTGTTGGGGTTAGAGAGGGAAATTTATACAGGTTGCAGGGAAAGCCTATTTAGGATTTATTACATGACAATGACAACCTATGTGAGTTGTGGCACAAGAGGTTGGGACACCTACACTATAGGGAATTGTTGATTCTGAGGGGGATTGTTAGAGGTCTTCCAAAGTCCAATATTGAGCAGCATGGAGTTTCCGAAGGGTGTACATTTGGAAATAATTACAAGGTTTCTTTTCCTAGCAGCGAGAGTAGGTCCAAGGGGATATTAAATAGCATCCATTCAAATGTGAATGGGTTGATGCCAATAGCATCAATACGGGGATTTTCATACTATGTGATGTTGATTCATGAATTTTCCAAGAAAACATGGATCTTCTTTATGAATATAGAGGATGATATATTCAGTTGGTTTTAGGATTTCAGGTCTCAAGTGGAGAACAAGATAGGTAAGAATACCAAGGTCTTGAGGTTGGATAATGGGGGAGAGTACACCTCCAATGAATTCAAGGATTTTTGCATGTAGGTAGGGATCAAGAGGGAGGTGACAATCTCATATAACCCTCAAAAGAAATGGGTTGTGAAGAGAAAGAATCGATCCATCATCGGTTCTATCAAGACTATTATACATGGCCAAGATCTTCCTATGGTTCTTTGCAAAGAGGCATGTACACAATGGTATATCTGCAGAACAAGAGTCCTCACATGATATTGGGGGACAAGACTCCATAGGATACTTTCTCAATATTGAAGCCATAGATTGGTCATTTGAGTATCTTTGGTTGTGCAACATACATCCATGTGTCTATGGAGAAGAGGACAACATTGGAGCCTTCAGGACAAAAGGGTATATTTGTGGGGTAGAGAGAGACACAAAGGATTACACAATCTTCTTACCAGTGTAGAGGAAGGCAATTGTGAGCAGAGATGTTAAGTTCGAGGAGAAATTGGCATCTAGGAGATATTAAGACTCATCAACAGTGATAGAGGACAAGGAGAAGCAAGCTATGAAGGATGAGCAAAAATCAACATTTCAAAATTCACATGGGGAGGAGTATTTATCCCCTTCCACTATTGTCAGGAGACCCATGTGTCTATTACAGACATTGAAGGATGTTAGAGAGGCTCCTATGAGTGGATTCAAAGAGTGTATGCCTCCGAGGAAGTTTCTGAACTATTTGGTGCTTATAAGTGGCATCATTGATGTCGATCCTTCCAATTTTGAGGTAGTATCATATCAGTAGGTATTGTGGGATGCCATGTGTTAGCACAAGGAGTTGTGAGAATTTTTGGTTTTTTTCCTTAGGGAATAACCCCTTGGTGAAAAATTAAGGAAAGGGGTCTTAGCGCAACCCACAATACATTTTCATTCTAAGTCTATTGGTGACTTGACAGTTTTGGTGTGTTGTGGCTAAGGAGTGTGCAAATCTCAATGGCTGAGTGAGGCACGCTTAGATCTATGGTCAGCAGTGGATATCGGAACCCACTGAACTTTCTACCTTTTATGGTTGCTTGGGAGGGTCCAAGTTCTGGCTAAAGGGCATGCTCAGATCTACGGTTTCATTGCTAAGATTGGAATCTTCTTAAGGGAATGTCAAGGTGGTTTCCATCAAATACAGAGACTCAAAAGTGCATAGAGGATCAAGAAAATGACTTCGCCAAAGCCCAAAACAAGAACCCTAATCTTATTACAGAGGACTGGTTGGAGAAATATATCTTCACTGATATACACGAAAGTTTCTTTGGGGGAATCTATCAGGAGTTATATGAGTGGCTAGCTAGATTAGAAGATACCCGGTTTGAGGTTAGATCTAGACCTCCTGTAGTTTGGATGTTGGGGTTGATCAATAAGGTCAAAAGAGTTGATAACTTTGTATCATGAGCAGTAGATCACTAGTTTGATAGCACCATTGGAGGGTACATCACAAAGTTTGATGTTGACAGAGTAGAATCATGCAGCCAAGCCGAGAAATACTTCTTCAAGGGACCGAGAGGAAAAGTTTTACAATTCCTAAAGTTGAGACTCAAGATGCTATTGCATGAGAAGAACATCTTGAAGATATAGTGGATTGGTCAGATCTAGAAAGGATAATGTTCAAGAATTCAGACAGTGATAGTGACACAGAAGCTGGACATACACACAGTGGGAGAGTTTTTAGAGAAGTTCACCTTGTGAACCTGTTCAAAAAGAACTACAAGGATGAAGGTTTCTATAGTGGGGAAGAGGCATATTTAAAAGATGAGGAGCATTCAGAACCTTTTGGGATAGAAGAAGGGAAAGCTAAAGAGCTTCACCGAGAAGAACCTGAGACTTCAAAAACTATGCAAACCATTGAAGTACTATTTTCCCTCTTGTTGATTCAGTAGTATTAAGAAATTAGATTAATCCCAGCCACTAGAGCATCCAGAGCACCATCACTAGTAATCCACCACATACTCAGTTAGGGACCCTAGGAAGATCTATGGAATATGAGATGAGACTCCCTATCTTTAGGGGAGATGGATCTGAAGATCCTGACCAACACTAGTTCCTATGTGAAGTTATATGGAATATTAAAATTGTCACGGACGAAGCTGTCAAAAGAACCCAGTTTAGTACCACTCTAAGGGATCACGTACTGAGTTGGTACATGAAGCTTGTTCAAGGACTTGCACATCCTAAGCCACTAAATCATATTAAGAATGTTTTGATTGTAGAATTCAAGAAACCCAAGTCAGAGTCACAATGTATTACAGAACTGAAAGAGATCAAGTAGAAGGTGGCCGAACTTGTATTAGAATTTGATCAGAGATTCAAAACCTTAATAGAACGATTGAATTTTCAGATCCCAGATGAACAGAACAAAGAATGGTTCATTGTTTCCCTCTTACTACATATCAGAGTTCCCCTGATGCAACATAAGATTTATTCACAGTCCGAGGCACTAGTGATCGCCATGAAGTTAGAATCAACCCCTATGGGAGAATCCAGCTTAGGTATGAGTCATATCTTGAGTCATCTAACTAGTTTGTCTCTACAGGTCAAAGATATGAAGAAAGACAAGGGAAAACATAAAAGAGAAGACATCTGGTGTGTCAGATGCAAATCAGAAGGCCATGACAAGGAGCAGTTCCCTCTATTCCATGAATACTTGGCCTATGGAACCCTGAGCCCTTTGAAGTAAGTCACCTTACCCTGGTGCGAGGTATGTAGAAACAAACATCGCCCTGGTGAGTGCTACTACATGAAAAAGTATATTCAGACACCCACAAATTTGTACTGTACATTCTATAAGTTCATGGGACTTGATGATAGGGATTGTAGGGCTTACAATATCATGAGTGAAAGGTCGAGAGACATATATAAGATTTAAGGCAAAGTACAGTAAGAAGGAAACAATATGCAATATAACTCTCCTGGAAGAGGAAACTTCAATCCTCGCGGTGGATTTAGAGGAAGAGGATGAGGATGAGGAATGGGTCAAGGTTGAGGATAGATCATCTATTATAACTGTGCACAACGAGGACACCTTGCAAGGGATTGTCAGAACCCTTGTACCACTTGCAAGTATTGCAACTCATTTGAACATGTTATAGAAGATTGTCTTGTGATGCTAGCTAAGCTTCAGGAAAGACGAGGACCTCAGCAAAACCCACAAGTGAAACTGATATATGTTGAGCCTTGCACGGAAGACCCTAGAGTCACTGTTATAACCAAAGGAGGCATTGTTACAGGAGAAGACAGACTGACCCAAGGAAAGATTACAGAAGACTTAGCAATCAGGAAAGCTACAAAGAAGACACAAATGTTTGATGCAAAGAAAGAAAGACAAGTGTTTGAGGAAGCAAGGAAAGAATTCAGAGGAGGCCAAGGTTCCTCATCGAAGACAAGACCAAAAGTGAGAGAATTTGGAATGCCTATGGAATTTGATCAGTCTGATTCTCCAAAATAAGAAAAGGAGGTAAGCAAGCTCATGGAATTCCTATATACTTGTATTAAGTTGATTCAGGGTGAGAGAATTGTACAAGAGTTACAAAATTTAATCAGACAATATGAACTAGGAAAGATAGACCCCTTACTGAATAGGGAAGTACACCAATTTGGTAAGAAGAGAAGGACAAATAAGGAATTACATTTTAATGCTCAAATAGGAGAGTATGAGATAGATTATGTAGTCCTCGACTTAGGGTTGGAGGTCGATGTCATGACGAAGAAAACCTAGGCACTGATGGGAAAACCGAAGTTGATCTATTCCCCTATTAGGCTCAGGATGGATAATCAACAAGATGTCAGCCCCTTTGATACATTGGAACATGTCCCTGTGGACATCGATGGAGTAACAATGTTTGTAGATTTTGAGGTAATTGAAATAGTTGATGATAGCTGTCCTTACCCCGCGCTGTTAGGAATTGATTGGGATTTCAATAATTCCACTAAGGTTGACTTAAATAAAAGAAGTATGACTTTTGAAAGAGATGGCCTTAGGGTCATTGCACATTTAGATCCAGATGAAGGTCAGCAGTACACATAACCTATCAGAGAATAATACCATGCATATGCACTAGAAAATATATACAAGCTAACATCTAGACAATAGGATTACATTAATCCTACAACCGATGGGAACTTAAGCTGGCGAAGTGATAGTGCATGTTCATCAGAATCAGAAGAAGCACTGGAGAACTGGCAGAATAAAATGTATGAAGTATCTACAAGAAGATGTGCTAAATTAACCAGAGAAGTTCGCTGGATTGGCACAACAGTAAGAAAATTACCCACCTTTGATGGTTTGAATCCTTTAGAAACCTTCTTGTTGGACTTTGAAGAAAGTGTACCAACAAAACAAATATTATTTGAAATGGATGAAGCCTTGAAAGCCACACCCACAAGATGGTGGGGGGCACATAAACACAACATTACAGAATGGGTACAATGTTGTACCCTGATGACACAATGGTTCTCAGCACAAGTAGAAGGCTATGAAGTTCTCTATACAGGTCGAAGCTGTCCAAAGGACCATGTGCGGAGTTTTGAGGAAGCTTGGAGCAACATTCCTCAAGAACAATGGGCGCACAAATTCATTAACATGCTGGACATGACGCCTATCAACTGTTACCTTCAAGCATATCTTATCCTCATCACTACATATTGGAAAGGTATGACTCAGAATTTTGTAACTACCTTCTTATTTGAAAGTCAATATCCTTCAGTAGATCAAGCATTACAAATTGTGACACAAAAAGTATTTGAGGAGGCATCTAGCCTTCCTTTGGAACAAGAAGAGGACGAATGGACTGTGCCTCTCTAGAAATTGCAAGGCTATTACAACATCAACGTCGATGAAGACGATGATCATAGAAAGGTGAACATCGTAGAAAAAAAAGGCTAGAGAGATGTAGAAGGACCATGAGTTAAGTTACCATTTATTGGACAGTCGATCAAGATTAAGAAGGTCAATATTGGAACAAAACAGACCCTGAATCTTGCTAATGTTTGATATTATTGGGATGTTGCTACCGTTGACAAGATTACAGAGCTTCTGTATGAATATCAGGACTTGTTTCCAACCAAGTTCACTGATATGAAGGGCATTAAAGGGCCTATGGGTAAAATGAGGATTCCTTTAAAGCCAGATGCTAGACCAGTCAAATGGAGACCTTACAGAATGAACCCTAAATATAAGGAAAAAGTGAAAATTGAGCTCGACAGAATGTTGGAAGCAGGGGTTATAGAACCTGGCGAAGAGTCAGAGTGGATTAGCCCTATGGTGGTACAAGACAAGAAGACATGAGAGATCAATATTTGTGTAGATCTCAGAAAGATGAATGATGCTTGTTCACATGATCCCTTCCCTACACCATTCACTAACGAAGTGTTAGATAATGTGAGAGGCCGGGAAGTATATTCTTTTACAGATGGATTTTCGGGATACCATCAGATCCAGATTGCCAAGGAAGATCGCCACAATACTACATTTGCAACAGAATGGGGGTCTTATCAGTATACAATGATGCCATTTGGATTAAAGAATGCCCCAACCATATTTTCTAGGGTGGTGGTCGAAGCATTCAAAGAGTTTTTTCATAAATTTCTAGAATCATATTTTGATGATTGGATGGGTTTTAGTTTATTAAAGAATCATATTGAATGTCTAAGTCTAATGTTGGAAAAATGCAGGAAGTGTCAAATTGCATTGAATCTAAAGAAGTGCATATTCTTCTCACCATTTGGAGTGTTGTTAGGTCATATTGTATGTGAGCAAGGATTGCTGGTAGATCCATCCAAAATTTCCATCATAGTTGATCTACCCCCTCCTACGTCAGTCAAATAGCTATGCACTGCGCTGGGACACCCATGATATTATAGGAAGTTCATCAAAGGATATGCTCAGATCACAATACCCATGGAGAAAATTTTGAAGAAATATTGTCATTTTATTTAGACAGAAGAATGCCAATAGAGCTATGACACATTGAAACAAAAAATGGTTACTGCGCCTATTCTGGTTTTGCCAGACTAGACCAAGAAATTTCATGTGCATGTCGATCCGTCTTCCATTTCTTTAGGAGTTGTGTTAGAAAAACTTGGAGGAGGAGATATTGACCACCCATTAGCCTTTGCTAGCAGGAAGCTATCAACTACTAATATTAATTACACCACCACTGAGCAAGAAGGGTTAGCCATGGTATATGCATTACAAAAATTTCGCCACTACTTGTTGGGATGACACTTTAAAATGTTTACTGATCACTCCGCACTGAAATACCTAGTCAACAAGCCAGTGTTGGGGGGAAGGATATGCAGATGGCTTCTTCTATTTCAGGAGTATGATTTTGAGATCATAGTAAAGCCAAGGAGAATGAACAAAGGTCCTGAACACTTGTCAAGGTTGGAACATGGTGAAGAGCTGACTAGTTTGGAGGGTGCACTACCAGATGCACTACTACTATCCATTAGGAAGATCGATGACCACTTCATAGAGATAGTCCAGTTCCTATCAATAGGAATGGAACCTAGTGAGTACACAATTCCTTAGAAGAAACAACTAGTAGTGTGTGATGCAGACTTCTCACTTATAGTTGGACATCTATACAAGATGGGACCTGATGAGATATTAAGAAGATGTGTTATGGAGGTAGAAAAATCACTGATCCTCACAGAAGATCATGAAGGCATCGTAGGAGGACATTATGCAGGGAAAGAAACTGCACAGAAGGATCTTAGAGTTGGCCTTTGGTGGCCTACCTTACACAGAGATGCTAAAGACTATTCCAGAGCCTGCAATGTATGCCAAAGAATTGGGAAACCTTCTAGAAGAGATGAAATTCCACTAGCACCACAACTGACCCTACAAGCATTCGAGAAATGGGTCATTGACTTCGTTGGACCTATAAACCCACCGAGAAAGTGTACAGGAGCAAGATACATAATTACAGCAAAAGAATACTTGACCAGATGGGCCAAAGAAAGAGCAGTTAAGGGTTGTAGTGAAACTACAGCTGCGTGCTTTATATTTGGTGACATCATAACCAGGTTTGGATGCCCAAAGATCCTTATGAGTGATCAAGAAACACATTTCATCAATAATATAGTTGAAGCCCTAACTGAAGAATTTGTAGTCCACCAGTAGAAGAGCAGACAATACCATCCACAAGAAAATGGGACAGTTGAAGCATTCAACAAGATCTTGGAGACAACTCTGACAAAGATTTGTAGTGTGAATAGGGATGATTGGGATCTAAGAGTGCCAGTAGTATTATGGGCCTATAGAACCACTTGCAAGAAGCTGACAATGAAGACACATTTTAAGTTGGTATACGGTCTTGAAGTTGTTGTTCCAATGGAATATTGGGTACTGAGACTAAAAATTGATGCCTTTACATATATGGATGACCCTGACGCTGTTCAAGAGAGGCTTGCACAATTGGTTGAATTGGAGGAAGACAAATTTATTGCAGGATTCCATCAACAAGTTTAGAAGGAGAGAGAGAAGGCCTATCATGACAGGCACATCAAGAAGAAGGTATTCAAACAAGGTGATCTAGTACTGGTATATGATAGTAAGTTCATCAAACATCCTGGGAAGTTCAAAATGCATTGGCTAGGGCCATATGAGATCGCTTATGTTACAGAGGGAGGAGTTGCACAATTGAAGACTCTGAATGGGGAGTGGAAGGAAGGATTAGTGAATGGGAGCTGGTTGAAATTGTACTATGACAACTAGCTGCCTCACATCTCTCAGTAGAAGCAAAAGGAAAAGGGTCTAGGTACCAGGTGCAATTGAAACTGGGTACCAAACACAGAAAAGACAGTTTTCAAAAGGAGGAAAAGGAGACATAGAGAAGAAAGCATAGGCTGAACTACACAGTCTGAAATCGAAGTAAAACAGGAATATGAGATCTGAAGTTCCTCGGGACGAGTCACAGGTGAGTGTTGGGGGCCTGTTGGCCCTTAGTTATGGAAGTACACGAAGATCAAGAAAGAAACAAGAAAATGAGAACTTCACAGAAGACACAATGACTGTTATTGGGTCGAAGTGAGCAAAAGAGAAAAAAAGACGGAGCGAAGCAAGTCATTGGACGAGGAGATCAAGGATGATGGATCAACAAGGAAGGAGGATCGTGGGCAATTCAGCAAGAGGAAAAATCCACCATTGGATTCTTTGGAGCACCACGTGAGAAGGAAGGAAAGATAGGATGACGAAGCCATGAAAACGCGGGCCAAGTTGACCTAGGGTTTTAGACACCTAGAGTTTTGGTATTTAGGGTTTTTGGACACCTAGGTTTTGGCCTAAGGATGTCAGTGAGATATTGTAATGTATAAATAGAGTTCTAAAGGACCTAGGATGATTTAGTGTTATGATTATTATTGTTGTCTTTGTTGTTGTGTGATCGAGTGAGTAGTAGTGTCTGAGAAAGAAGCGCTGAATATGAGAGACTTCTGGTATTGTAAGATCTTCAGCTGGGTGCGAAGATCAACCCTACAATTGGGTGTGAAGGGAGGGGAGAGAAAGAGAGGAGAAGAAAGAGGATCTGTTGGCTAAGAGCGCATACAAGAACTGTATGCTTTACCTTAATGTATTATAGCATAGTTCTATGGACGTAGCCCTAGAGAGAGGGTGAACCACACATATTTTTTGTTGTGTGTGATTGGTATTTTATCTCTGTCATTGATATAATGTAATTACATTACTATTTTAGATCTGATAAGTAGATGTGTAGAGTAGATCCTAGATGATAAGTGATATATGAATGTTGTGTTGTTCTTGTATTAGATCCACTTGATATTCCCCTTGGTTGTAGACATCTCTGTCTTGCAACCCCCTCATAACTTCTTCAGGTGAGACTGCATCTGCTTCGTAGGTGTTGCCGAAAGGGCCAATAGTTAGGGATTTCTGGTTCACTCTTGGAGATGAACCCTGGGTCTACCCCTGTGCCAACACTACATCAGTCCTCTATCCACCTATACACTTTATGAATGTCAAACGATAGGTGAACAATAATCAAAGAAGGGAGGTAATTTATGATCAGTTGAGCATGTTTGATTATAAAGTTTATGACCCTGTGGGGTTGTATACAAAGCTGAGCTTTCCAAAATCCTTGGAGCCTGCCCAATTGTCCATCTTATCATCATTTAGGGGTATTTTTAGTATTCCAAACCATGTTTTCATTCTGTTTTCATACTTCCCTTACCTTTTGTGGAGCATTTGCAGTAAGGAAAATAATCATATTACCAGATAGTCTCGGTGGCTATGGTGGAAGTTTACTTTCACCTAACACTCTGTAAAAGTCAATTAGCTTAGGTTTTGTACATAAAGAAGCTATATCAGAAGCATGTGTGTTTTCTTTTTGTTTGTAAGTAGATTAGTATAAGTTGTCTGTATGTTTTCTTCAGCATGATATTTCAGAGCATGACTCCACAAAAACACACTAAGGCATTGGAGCTGCAAAAAGAGTTCTTAGAGCCTCACAGGGAGGTCTCTATCCCCCATGGAGCCTATGTTAGCACAAGGATTTCTAAAAAATTTTGGTGTTTTTCCTTAGGGAATAACCCCTTGGTGAAAAATGAAGGAAAGGGGTTCTAGCATGACC
>JASDQU010240620.1:80696-95967 GCA_032191745.1 Picea mariana | reverse complement strand
AATTACCAGACTGCCTCCCAATACTGCCCGCGCTCTCACTGACATCTATCCTCCACTCACAAATACCACACACCTTTTCCTTTTCGCTTTGACTTCTCTCCCTCTCACCTCCCGAAACCTATTCCACTTCTCTCCTTCTCACCTCCTGACACCTGTTCCACTTCTCTCCTTGTCACCTCCACTATCATTCGTCATTTACCCCCTGACCAATCACACCGCCCTGCCTCCACATCCTTTCCCCTCCCCACATCACCTTTGCGCCTTTACACCTCAAATTCTCCCCAACAATTTCTCTCACACATTCCAAGTCACCGCTTGGACAACCATGTCCTTCCACATGGCCATCGTTCACTCATTGTGACATTCACGTTTTCGCCAAGCACCTTGCCAACTCACCTTTGTCAGTGTCCACGTCCTCCTTACATATTTTCCCTGCAAGACCATAATTGATTTGAGCTCACATCTGACAGATAAATGCATGTGTAGTCTAACAAAAGACTGCATGCATAGTCTGATAGAGAAGACATAGATGAAAAGATGGAAAGGACTGGATGTGTAAGCAGACTGTTAGCCCAACGTCCCCCTACAAGAAGATTTTCCTGCCAACCCATGCTGCTCTGAGCTCGCATATGAAAGAAGAATGTATGCACAGTATGACAGAGAGCTCGCGGACACAAATCTTTGACTATGGTGGCTAGGTCACACTCTTGGTAGTGGCGAATTGTTCTGAGTATATAGAGTTAGTTTTGATATTTTGTCATGGTCATCAACTAGTTGAGCATAGCTCCCTATTTTGTAATGTTTTGATACCAAAATTGTTCTCTGGTTATGTATCAAATTTGAGATTTTTAGATTAATAGAATTCAACCTCTTTTCATCGCTTTGTAAAACTCTGCTAAAACACTCGGGCATGGAGGATGAATTTGGGGGTTGTGATGTTGTTGTAATGTAGGTTTGATTACAGTGGTATTGTGACCAGTTTTAGTTAGCTCCCTTGTTATCTTTTTCTTTCTTACGCTGAATAGCTCGGGCATGGAGGATCCAATCAAGTTGTTGTAGCTGCATGGTGATGTAGGTTTGATCATCATGTTGTTGTGACTATGTTGTTTGGACATATCTCAGTGTATGAAACATGAGCTTAAGAGTGATTGAGTCTAGGTTTTTTCTTCTCCAAGATGCTTGGAATCTTGATTCCCATAGCAGTCTTGTTCACCTTTATCACTAATTATTCCCTCTTCTCACACTTAAACTCAATTCACTGACTGAATTTAATGTGGCCCTCACTTCCCTGTGCATTTCTTGTCCAGTTCTGTGTTGAACATCATTGATATATTGAGTTTTGTCCATTGATCTCCACTCATATAAAACCAACATCCACCAAAAAACTCTGATGGGTACTGGGCTTATCCTCCTGCAATTTGAGGGTGACTCTCAGTGCTAACACCATGGTATAGGAGTAAACCTCTATTATGAGGAATGATGTTTGGGACATAGTGTCGAAACCATAGGGGAATTTAGTTGTATGTTCCAAGTGGCTCTACAATATGAATCATGCTATAGATGGTAGTATCGATAAGTTCAAAGTGAGGTTTGTGGTGAGAGGGTTCTCCCAGAAAGAGGGAGTGGAATACGAGGAGACATTTTCTCCAGTCTCCAGGTATGCTTCTATTCGAGCTATTATTTCTATTGCGTCAGTGATCTAGGTTCTTTTCATCTGGTGACTTATTAAATAATTGTATTAAATGAGCATAAACTAAAGTGCACCTTAAAGAAGGAAAAACTCAAAAGGAAAGAGTCATAAGAGTCAAATGTAAACACAAAGTACTTGATAATGGAGTTCACCCCTGGTGGGCTACATCTCTGGGTCATGCTCTCAAATGGGTAGGCCTTTTTATTAACTCCACAAAAGAATTGGACAAAATACATAAGTATACCTCATTGTGTAGTTAAGTTACAAAATATTTTCTCATATCAGAAAACAAACATCACCACTGTGTTCGTGGCATCGAATTACCTAAAAATGATTGTCTCCACGCCTCGATCCGAGTCTGACACTTTCAGTCCCAAGAGACAACCCTCTCTCAGTTTCCATGCTTGCACCTGCTTAATGACTAGAAAATTTTATCAAAATATATGAGCTATCTGTATAGCCATGCCCTTGGTATTTTTTCCCCTCGTACGCTAGTGAAAGTCCATTTTTATAATACAAAGTGGGTGGTCATGCATTAAAGGGTTGTTTGGCATGCTAGTTATTGGATTCTATGTTAAGTCATTGGTTGGAGGACGTCCCAGGGTCAAACCCATGGGCCTCCCCTTTTTGGCTCCTCGGTTATAACTGTTACCATATCTGGGACATAAAACTTGGTGGACGTTTGGCATATGGTTACATTTGGCAGATCGTTTTGGTAGGTGGCTATTTATAACAGACCGGTGGAATATGCCATCAATTCTGGTGGAACCGCTGCCAGATTTGGTGGTATATATTATATATATATATATTAATAATTTGGTTATTGGGCGTCATTGGGAATTTTCCCACTTCCACGTGGCAACCAAACATTGGCGCACGTCACCTCTTTTGTACAGTCACCCTTCCATGTCAATTGTCTCCCATGTTATCCTGCCATGTGTTGTATGGATTCCATGTCAGTATTCCATGTATTGTATGGATGCCACGTGTCATGTATGAAATCCCACTTGGCATGTTTTCATTGGTCCACATGTCGACCTAGAAAGTCCAAAAACAAGTGACACATGGCAGCCTCTGGTGTTTCCATGTTATCATGATGACATCATCATGACACATGTATCCCTTTGTGCTTGACACATATGTTGTACAAGCGATGATGTCATCCATACTGGTGTTGACGTCAATAGTATGGATGCTAACTCATCCCTGCTAACTGGTCTAGTTTGACCAAAAAATGATCGCAAATATCTTTCGATCCGTAACTTCACTTGACGATCCCTTTGCACTGTTAGAAATATTGCAACATTCACTTCGTGACAATGTCATTTTCACTATGTTTTGGGAACTTTGAATTATTCCCTTTATCTATCTACTGAAGCCATTATGAGCATCATGATTTTCCTCTGCGAATTCTGAGTTGTTCTTATCCTTCTCTGGATCTGTTTTGGATCACGCCTTCCCACTAAGAGATTTTTGGACCACCAAAATATTTCATCAATCAACTAGTAAGTGAGGGAAGAGTCCCCTCGCTTTGTCCTTCTTAATCCATTTTTCCTTTCTTGGATGTGTGCCCTTTAAGCCTACTCGAAGATAATCAACATCACCCCTGTGTGAAGTCCTCGTCCTTGTGTCCAGTATGATATATTCCTGTAACTCAATCAAGTACTTAGGTGTAAACTCATCAACTGAAGGTATTGAAACATCCTCATATTGATCTATGATCATGGGGGGCTAAAAAAGTTTCAATTTCTCTACGTTTACAACTGAGAAAATCTGCATATAAGGTGGAATATCCGGACAAAAATCATTAGTACCACTTTTTTCCAAGATAGTGAAGGGTCCATAATGAATGGGCTTGAGTTTCTTACCTTCACCCTTAAATCTCTCCTTGCTGATGTGAAGCCATACCCGGTCTCCAACCTGGAACTAATTATCAACCCTGTTCTTGTCATGTCGAGATTTATATTGTTCTTGATTTTTCTCTAATTGTTCCCTAATTGCCTAGTGTATCTATTGGATCCTCTGGATGAACTTACGGGCTCTATCCTCTGTTCATTCTTCATTCACATTGACATCTCTCCCATACATCAAGTCTAAAGGAACCCTGGGTAGGTACCCAAAACATGTCTAAAAAGGTGAACTCTGAGTGGATGAATGTAAAGCTTTGTTGTAAGCATGTTGTACATAGGGTATCTGTTCATCCCATAACTTGGGATTCTTGCTGCAGTATCCTCAAAGAAAAAGTACCACTATTATTTTTTCACCTCTGTCTCTTCGTCGATCTGTGGATGGAAAGCATTGCTCCTCTTCAATTTGGTATCCATCATTCTCCACAAGCTAGCCAAAAAATCCCTAAGGAATGTAGTATCTCGATCCGAGACAATGGATGTGGGTAACCCAAAGTGAACCCAAACATACTGAAAGAAGAGATTATCAGTATGCTCAGCAGTGATTTTCTTTTTACAATGCATCAAGATACACATCTTGCTGAACCTATCCACTAAAGCATACAAATAGTCATGACCCCCTTTGGTCATTGGTAAACCCCCTACAAAATCCATGGAAATGATTTCCCATGGATGGTATGGAACAAAAAGTGGTGAGTATAGCCCTAATTTTCTATTAGTGGGCTTACAAGTAGAACACATCACACACCCCTTTACATATTTAATTACAATTTCTTTCATTTGAGGCCAATAAAAACACCTTTGTAAATGAGCCATAGTTTTTCCTACCCCAAAACGACCAAACACAAGAGAAGTGTGAGATTCTCATATTACATGGACTCGTTCACTTGTAGGAATACATAGCTTTCCAATATGGTAGAGTAGTTTTCCTTGCAGACAATACTTCTCTACCTTGTTACTTGTACCCTTCTTGTACTTGATTACCAAATGAAATTTTTGTAGAAAACCCATCCATATGTAGTGTTGAGATTGTTGCAGTTTGTTCTATGCTTGGAGATACTGTAAGGGTTGGTGATCTATATGTATGATTGTTTCCTTCCCTAACAAGTAGTGCTTCCATTTCTTTACGCTGTGAACTAATGCATACAACTCTTTATCATATGTAGGATAGTTAACAACAACTTGGTTAAAATTTTCAGAGTGGTAACAGATAGGCTTACGATATTGCATCAATAATGCACCCATGGCGTATCCACTGGCATCTGTCTCGATCTCAAAAGGTTGTTTAATATTCAACAGTGCTAATACTGGTGCGGTACTGATCTTCTCCTTCAAAGTGTCAAAAGATTTTTGTTGCTTTCCTTCCCACTGAAAAGTGTTCTTCACACTAGTTAAGGCATGCAAAGGAGCTGTTATAAAGGAGAAGTTTGAAATGAACCTCCTCCAATACTGGACTGCACCTAAGAAGCTTCAAACCTCGGTTATACTTTTTGGCTTAGGCCAATTTACAATTACATCAATTTTGGAAGGATCAATTTTCAATTGTCCTCCTCCTACAATATGACCTAAGTATACAAGTGTAGTCTTGCCAAATTCACATTTAGACATTTTTACATACAACTTTTCCCTTTGCAAAGTATCCAATACTTGCTTTACATGCCTCACATGTTCACCCCAAGTCCCGCTAAAAATAAGAATGTTGTCTAAATACACAATCACAAAGTCATCTAAGAAAGGCCTGAATACCTCATTCATCACATGCATGAAAGTTGTCGGAGCATTACAGATCCCAAACAACATAACTAACCACTCAAACAATCCTTGTTTGTTTTTAAAGGCATTTTTCCATGCATCCTGTTCTGCGAACTTGATTTGATGATATACACTACACAAATACAACTTAGTGAAATAAATAACATTCTTCAACTGATCAAGTAAATCATCTATATCAGGAAGAGGGTATCATTTTTTTCACCGTGATTTTATTTAAGGCTCGGTAATCGACACACATTTGCCATGTGCCATATTTCTTTGGAACCATCATGACTAGAGAACCACAAGGAGATGAACTGGGCCTGATGACCCTTTGATTGAATAAGCCCTGTACCTGTTTCTTGATCTCTGTCATCTCCACAACTAACATCTTGTATATGCCCACATTAGGAAGAGGAGAATCCTGCTGAAGATGTAACTCATGTTGGATTTCCCTCTTAGGAGATAATCCATCTAGTTCCTGAAAAGTATCATCATACTTAGAAACAATATCAATTAATTCCTTTTTATGAGATAGATCACATCCTTCGAAAGTGTCGGATGTCCTGGAATATTTATTTCTTACGACCATGAGTACATATCTCTTATTAGTGGTTATAAGTATTTTGATTTGTCCTTCACTAACAAGTGTTTTATTTACCCTCATGCTGTGAGATCTAACAATATATTCAACTCCACCCTTAGTAAGGTGGTATTTGTTCTCATGATGAAAGAAGACTGCTTTTCTATCATAAAGATAAGGACTTCCCAACACTATGCCACATATATCAAGCGATACAACATCCAAATCCACTTCATCAGTCAACTTTGAAGCAATAACAAATATGATCCTGCATTGTTTGGTGACATTAAGTTTTTCTTTATCACATACCCAACCAAGAGGATAAGGATTTGGATGTGGTTTGGTTTCAAGACCCATTTTCTTGAAAAGTGCTTTAGATATTAAGTTTACTTGGGAAACCGGATCAAATAATGTATCTATCTTAGTGTGTTTAGATACAACTCTTATGTGAAATAACTCATTCCTCTTTCATTCATCAGCATGAGATTCATCATTGGAACTTGAACTAGCATGAAGAGAATATTTACCTTGTACTCCAACCACTTTGTTCTTTCATTCATCTCTTGAATCAGAACCAAGATCTTGTTGTATTGTAGCAACGATCTTTGTCTTCCCCTTTCCACTGAATTGTTTCAGTTTCTTTTCTGGATGCAGTTTCCAACAATGTTCTTCATTGTGACTTCTCTTCTTGTAGTGAGTGAAAGATGAATTCCCTCCTTCTCTCATCACTGTGGCGGTCTTCTTGTCCTTCCCTTTAAACTTCTTGAAAGATTTATGTGGGATATTGGAAGGTTTCTTTATGGGATCTTCTTGAACATGTTTTCCCCTGGTCTCAAGGTGAGTGGCTTGCACACTAACTTCGTCAATACTGGTGGGGTTAAACAATAGTAAAGCATGACAAATATAACTGTGAAGTGTGCCAATATACTTCATTAAAGTTTCATAGGAATCCAAAGGAATATTTAATGCAAGAGATTTCTTCCTAAATTCTTCTATGAAACTTTGTACAGTTTGACCTTTACTTTTCCTTAAAGTTTTCCATTCCATCATTGCTTTATGTAAATACCCTAATGGATAAAACTACTTCCTTGTCTCTAATTTAAATTCCAACCATGAGGAAAGAATATTACCACACTTACTTCTATCCTGAAGATTTCTCTCCCACCATACGAGAGCAGTGCCTTCCAACCGAAGAGAATCCAGTTGCAATTTAACTTCCTCTTCATCAATATGTTGAACACGAAAATATACTTCAACCTTTCGGATCCAATTATCTAGCTTTTCAAGATTAACATCTCCATTAAACATAGGTAAACAAAATTTTACATCAAGCTTCAATAATGGTTTGTTAAAAGAGGATTTATGGCTAGAATGATGAGAATGATGAGAATGCTCAGAGGAAGAAGAACTAGAACTTGAAGGTGAATATGGAGGCTCAGGAGGATCTCCTCCAACCCCTTAGTTTATAGAAACATCATCATCTGAATGGGCTTCATTTTTCTTCCCTTTCTTCTTCATCCTCTTCTCATAATCTACATACATTTGTTCGACCATTTTTGACATGCGATAAAATACCATGTGAAAGTTTTTCTCCCGTTCATCACGCTTGTCCTCTTCTGCCATTTTATTCCTTCGGGATGCATGACCAACTTCGGGATTGAAAGTCTTAAGAGTTCCTTCACCTTGATTATCCTTGGCCCTATTAAGCATTCATACTCAACAATTCAAGTCAAAGATGACTGCTCTGATACCAACATGATCCAGGATCTTTTCATCTGGTGACTTATTAAAGAATTAAATTAAATGAGCATAAACTAAAGTGCACCATAAAGAAGGAAAGTCTCAAAAGGAAAGAGTCATAAGCATAAAATGCAAACAAAAAGAACTTGATAATGGATTTCATCCATGGTGGACTACGTCTTCGGGTCCTGCTCTCAAATGGGTAGGACCTTTTATTAACTCCACAAAATAATTGGACAAAATACATAGGTATACCTCATTATGAAGTTAAGCTACAAAAGATTTTATTAGATCAGAAAAAAAAAACATCACCACTGCATTTGTGGCATCGAATTACCTAAAAATGATTGTCTCCATGCCTCGATCTGAGTATGGCACTTTCGGGCCCAAGAGACAACCCTGTCTCAGTTTCCCTACCCACACTTACAATTAATGATTGGAAAAATTTATCGAAATCCTTGCCCTATCGGTACGGATACACCCTTGGTATTGTTTCCCCTCGTACACTGGAATAAGTCCCTTTTTATAATACAAAGTGGGTAGTTGTGCATTAAAGGGTTGTTTGGCGTGCCAGTTAGTGGATGCTATGTTAAGCCATTGGTTGGAGGAGGTATCGGGGTCAAACTCGTGGGCCTCCCCTTTTGGGATCCTTGGTTATAACCGTTACCATATCTGGCGCATAAAAATTGGTGGACGTTTGGCGTATGGTTACATATGGCAGATCGTTTTGGAGGGTGGCTATTTATAGCGGACTGGTGGAGTATGTCGCCTGTTAGAACCCTATATAATAGGGGAATTAGTATTATGACTAATATGTATCTATTTCAGGCATTATGTGTTTTGCTCATGACGCATGGTGAAGGCGGCAGAAAGCACCCGACATTGACCAAGCATAAGATGAGTACTTGCGCGTGAGCTTCAAAGTGAGTTTCGGTGTATTTTTAGCAAAAATTTGTGAATTGGTTTGAAATGGAAAAATTTTGACTCTTGGGGGTAAATGTAAAGTTGGGTTTATTAGCCTAATTTGGGTTTTATAATCTATGTTTGGTGAATTTTAATGGGCCCCTCGGCCTTTGCCTTTATGCAAAGTTTTATGAAAAAATTGACAAATATTTTTCCAAAAATGATATTGGCCTAAGGCAAACCTCCGAATGCTTGACACCAAGGATAAGCGCCATTTCATGCACCAACAGCAAACACACAAGCCAGCGCCAACACCAAACTCCAAAGCCCAAGCCTCGGGCTCACTTCATCGACACAACATATGACTGTTGGCTAATATAATCACCTAAAGTTCAGTTTACCGTGTGAATGTGAGATATCGCCCGTAAAAAGTCAAAAAATATATAAAACACTGCTTTAAAACCCCGTGCCAGATGTTCAAACCAGAGTCAAGGTGTCAAATGCATAGAAGCACGCATGCATAAAAGGCTTATGAGGCCTCTTTTTTATTGTTAAAAATCAAAGGCTCTGCATATCTAAACGACATCTTGAGAAATTTAAGGAAAGTAGCAAGCCTTTCAAGTATCTTATGGAAACGGGCATTGTAGAATTGTTGGGCGTTGAAGAAGAAGAATATGCTCAAATAGCTTGTGGGATTGACATTTTACGAAAACATTTGACGTGAATTCCAGTAGTAGCTTTGATGAGTGGAAACGAATTTAGGTTCTTCTTGTCATGTGACATCAATTCACCAGTCGCTTACTAAGTGGATAAACTAGAAGGCAAGCTATTTACAAAATCTTTCTCAGAGGGGGAAAATTGTATAGAGAATCTCACACCCGAGCTTTATGTTGAGTTTGCTTTATACATTGATGGTGCTTCATTTGGACTTCCTACAAGAACAAGGCTGGAACCTATAGGGAAGCCAAATTGCTTGAATGAATTTAGTGAACTGAGCACAAAGTACAGGGATTTGACTACTGATGCCCAACTTGCTTTCACTGTTTTGGATGTTTCTTTTCTCAAGCAGGATGTGGTCATCGGTGGTGCTACCTTCTGTCTTTTCAACAGCAAGAAACAACTTAAAACAGGACAGCAGAAACTTAGGTTTTGGCCAAGGAGAAAAGCCAGATCAAGCAACTTTACTTGGAGAACTCTTCCTGGCATGTCTATCAATGTCACTGGCATTCATAAATTTGTTGCTAGAATAAGCTCATTGGTTAATATTGGATGATAAACAAAATGAGGCAGAGGACTTACTGGAAACCAAGGTAGCTCATCTTCAAGTGACTGCTAAAGAATGGGTATTAGAGGATTCTAATGTCAAGCAGGAAGGTGCTCATAAAGGTCATAGTAGTCAAGAACCTAAAGCAAATGAGACACAACAAATGAAGGTGGTTGAGATGCAAGATGGGAAGGAAGGAGCCTCAGATGATTTTAAGTCTAAGAAAAGGTTATATGTGTCGAGGAGCTAGACAATACTCAAAAGACTGAAGCAGATGGTACGCTGGAAACTAAGGCTGCAGAAAACGAGACTATGAAGGGATTGGATGTTGCCAATGCGACAAGCAGGGAAGGAGCTAAGTTTAATTCAGAATCTCAGACTGGTCAAGGTTTAGGAAAACTGAAGGAAGGAGTGCAGTTAGCTCAGAGAGAAAAGCTAGGATCTTTGGAACCAAAGAAAGGTATGGAGTCTGAAGTGCTAGTGACACATGCAGATGTGAATGAGAAAGCACAAGATGACATCTCACAGCCTGAAGCATTCACTGTTGATCCATTTACTTTAGGAGAGGTAGATAGGAATCCTGAAATGAAAACAAACTTTTCTGTCTCCACAAATGAAGATATAGAAGAGAAATATGTGGCTGAAGAAGAAAATGTACCCACTGATGATAAACCCCAGTTTAAATTTGAATCTTCTACTGGTAATGATCAGTCTATCCAGAATGGTTGCAGATTGGGGGGAAGAAGCAGACGACGATGACGAAGGGGATCAAGATCAGAGTGAGGGAATTAAGATTGATGAAGGCTTTGGCTATCAATTTTTCTAATGCGGTGAAAGGTTTTCATCTCAGCTATGATTTATCACAGGAAAAAAATTAATTTTGATTCCTCATATGGTTGAAGGATATGCACTGCAGTTTTTAAATGAAGGATATCAAAATGCGCGCCCAATGTCACCATAAGTAAGCCACGAGAACTTGCTAAACGATGCCAAATGTCAAAATTTCTCCAAGTGGCAATTCATCCAGTGTTCTAACACCAAGCCACAGGGTAGAGCATGCCAACTTTTCAGGAGTTGAATCCACAAATCTGGCATTTCGACGCATTAATTGGGAAAGAGAGAGCTGATTCTTGGGGCTGGATAGTAGTAGAGCACAAGTGGCATTTTCCTTCATGGCATTCGAATTACAGTTGAGCAGCCAACAAGAAAATGATCATCTCCAGAATTCGATGGTAGCAAAGAGAGGAGGTGGAAAAATATCCCAGTTTTCAGGCATAGATCGAACCATATGGAAAACAGGGAGTTCATTTACAAGGAACACCTGGCAGTTAGATCACAAGTGGCATAGTTTTCCTATTTTTCAGGCAGTATTTGGAGCATCGATTCTCCAGCTGCCAGCAAATCCTAACAAACTTCAATAAACTTGGGACAACCAAAGCAAACAATTTCTAAATTGTAAATTTCCCTTTAATTTACTGTTCGATTGGTTTAAGGAGACAATTGACATGTGTCTATCTGTGTAACTATTTTCTATTTTCAGAAAACAGTGTTATGAGCGCGAGTCCTGGCAAGGTTGAGAGTTTTTTATTATTTATACACATGCAAAAGGCGGAAAAGGGGTTCGACTGGGCTGAGTAGGAGAAGGTTCGAGCAATGAATTATTTTTTCTTGTTGGTTCGACCTGTGTGAGGGGTTTTCGACCTGAGAGGGATAAATTTTCTTTGCTGGATTGGGGTCCTAGTTTTTCTAGTAGCATTTTTTGTAATCTTCAAATGATCTATCGGAAATGAGCATGTTGTTCATAGGATTCCTGTGTGGAGATGTTGGTGGTGTTTCTTGTCTTTGTTAAGTTTTTTCCTGTCATCTTTTCATTTGTTGTCAATTCTTATTATCAGAAGAAGAGTAAAAGAGAAAAATTTATTAGCAAATACTCTGCATCTGATCTTGTGATAATCTTTATGTTTTCTTCTGAAAGCCCAGTTTAGGAATTCTTAGCTGCTCCTTTGCTTGGATTTTTCCTCCCCTTTTTCTTCCTCAAATCGACACCATCAAAACTCAATTCGATCCAACACTTCCACTACCATGCCCTGTGTAAAAGCTTTGTCCATATCTGAGAAGTGAATCACATTTTTAATCGTAGACCCCATTTTCCCAATGGCCCTCCTTGCTGTCCCAAACTAACCATTTAAAAATTAAAACCCTATACTTTTATAGCTAACCTAACATTCATCCTATACAAACCAAGTTAAATCGAAAAGAGAGATCCCTCTCTAAGTCTTGGAGGGCTAGATCCAAGACTCGAAGTGGTTTGAGGTTACCTCTGTGACTGCCCCTGCAGCCTTAGGCAAATCACAGAGTGCTAACATCGCCAATTCTGGTGGAACCATTGCCAGATTTGGTGGTATATATATATTATATATATATATATATGTATATATATATATATATATATATATATATATATTAATAATTTGGTTGTTGGGCATCATAATGGAATTTTCTCACAAAAACGTGGCAAACCATGACTAGGCCACGTGGCATCCAAACATTGGCTCACGTCACCTCTTTTGTACAGTCACCCTACCACATTAACCTAAAACATGTTGTACGGATGCCACGTGTCCTATATGAACTTCCACGTGGCATGTTTTCATTGGTCCACATGTCGACCTAAAAAGTCCAAAATAAGTGACATGTGGAAACCTTTGGTGCTGCCATGTCATCATGCTGACATCATCATGACACATGTCACCCTCTGCGCTTTCCATGTATGTTGTACGGATGATGAAAACATTCGTACTAGTGCTGACATCAGTAGTATGAATGTTGAATCATCCATGTTGACTGGGATAGGTTGACCAAAACTTTGACCAAAAATATCTTTCAATCCGTAACTCCATTTGATGAGCCACTTGCACCGTTAGAAAGCTTGCGACACACTCTTCGTGATAATGTCATTTTCACTGATTTTTGGAAAATTTGAATTTTTTCCCTTTCTCTATTTGCTGAAGCCATTCTGAGTGTCCTGATTTGCCTCTGCAAATTATGATTTGTTCTTATCCTTCTCTAGATCCTTTTTGGATCAATTAGTTATGAGGTGTAGGATACATTAGATGTATGTGAAAACAACTTTCCCCATTGAGATCATCGAGGAGGAATTATACATAGATAAACCTCAATGATTTGAGGTACATGGGATGGAGTCTCATGTGTGTAGGCTTAAGAAATCCTTGTATGGACTCAAATAGGAACCCATGGCATGGTACTCTAGGATTGACAGATAATTGCAAAGTATGGAATTTACCAAGAGTGAGGTAGGTCCTAACTTGTACTTCATACTTGTTGGGGAAAATCTACTCATATTGGTTTTGTACATGGATGATTTGTTTCTCATGGGTGAAAAGGATCTTATTGTAGGGTTCAAATCATATTTATCTAGTGAATTTGAGATGAAGGGCATTTTCTTGATTCATTTTTTCTTGGGGTTAGAGGTATGCCATGTATCGAGATAAATCTTCCTCAAACAAGGGAAGTACACAGTTGATATCTTGATGACTTTCAAGACAGAGGACTGTGGAACAATGGTTACATATATGGTTACCAATCTAAATAAGGTGATCACTTCATATTCAGAGTTGGTGGATCTCAGGATATACAAGCAGTTGATAGGGTCCTTGATGTATTTAGTCTATACCATGCCAGATATATGTTTTTCTATTAACACCTTGATTTAGATCATGGTGGAGTCAAGGTAGGTGCATTGGATAACATCGAATCATGTTCTTATGTACTTGAGAGGTACAATGGAGTATGGATTGATGTATCTTGGAGGAGTTGTAGGGATACTTAGACTCAAATTGGGCAAGGAGTGTAGTAGACAAAAATAGTGCCTTGGTGTGCTACTTCATCCTTGGATCAAGAGTTATTACTTGGTTCAGTAGGAAGCAGACTTTTGTAGCACTCAATTCAACAGAGGTAGAATATATGCCATCGATTATAGCTAGTTGTGAATCCATATGGATTTGAAAATTACTTACAGGTTTATTTGATGAGGATTTGGAGCCTACAATGATATACTGTGATAATCAGAGTTGTATCAAACTCTCTGAGAATCTAGTATTCCATGAAAGGTCCAAGCATATTGAGATCAGATACCACTTCATACGAGATAGGATCAAGAAGGGACCAATGAAGCTTCAACATATTTTGAAATATGAGTAGGTTGTAGATATTCTGACCAAACCCTTAGTGAAAGGGAGGCTTGTGTACTTCAGAGACAAAATTGGAGTGGTGTAGAATACCTTCCTCGCTAAGAGGGAGTTTTGATGCATGGTAGCATCATACACGTATTTTAGCACAGTTCCATGTGTCTAGATGCGCATAAATCATCCAAATCCTTCTATCCTTGACTTTATTTTAATTAAAGAAATTATTAAAGTGATTTTAATTAGTAAGTTGAGTTTTATTTAAGAAAATGATTTAATTAGCATTAGTGAATTAAATATTAACCATTGATATCAAGTGAGGTGATATTATATGATCATATGTAGAGGATTAAAAAAAGGCTATTGGTGGTAGAGAAATTAAAAAACAAGGAAGAAAAGGAAAGAATCAAAGTAGAGAAAGAAAAAGAAAGACAAGAGGAGGAATAGAGAATCAGAGAAGAGGATAAGAAAGTGATCCATAACTGATCAWKATATAATTTTATGCTATCTTGGTACTTTTTGGGTGGAAAAAATGGAGGAATTGGCTTGAAGGACCCATTTTAGTGTTAGGTCCTAGTTTGAAAATTTGGGATCCATAACCTTCCACAACCATTTTGATGCATAAAATGAAAATTTTTCAGGTAAAAACTTTGCAAAAACATCTCACATCCCCTTGAAGTTATTGTACACACTGAGACCTTTCCAACAGTGAGACAATCAATTGAATCAATATATTGTATGTAGAAGTTATTCCTCCTGCAAGTTGTTTTGCCTCATTAACCACCATGGTATCGAGTGGATGTCACATCATCCATTTTACTCACTCATGTGGGGATAGAAACATGTGGAATTTAAATAATATTGTATAAGGCCCAAACCTGATCACTAATTGAATTTTAAGGCATGCAAAACCCCTAACCCTAGATGACTATCAGGGTATGTTAAATATTGGGCTACTAGGAGAAGAAGGATTTCTATTCTTTAGCATTGTACTTGTTCCATAGTTGAGTAGATAATATAGGATTTTTATTTTGAGAGAATATTAGAGGAGGTAAGAGATTCTATATCATCCATTTAGACCATAGTTTCAAAGGAAACTCCATGTTGAGTGCCCCTTTCTTTTTACTTGATTTCCATAACAAAGAAAAGAGAGCAGAGAATAGGCATCACCTTCTAGTTGGTTGTCTCCCATATTTTGTTTCCTAGGATACATCTAATTTTCATTTG
>JASDQU010240620.1:51241-64217 GCA_032191745.1 Picea mariana | reverse complement strand
ACAATTTTATTGACCTAACTATGGAAGACTTGATCATTCCAAAGAAAGGTACAACCAGAGGGAAGGATATTAAAGGTAAGGATGTTGATATGGAATAGGTAGCTACACTTGGTAGCTTTGAAAACATTTTATCCTAGGGATAACAAATCATAAGAAATCTTATTGAAGAAGTAGTCGATATGGAATTAATAGCTTATAAAAAAAGGAAGAGAACTATAGTCAAACAATGTAACGTTCCTATTGATGTATGTAGAATCAGACATGTATTTCTGCATAGACTTGGTGTCTAGCATGTGGAATTCGTCCAAAGCCTTCTATCTTGGTAACTTTACTTTAGTTAAAGGAATTATTAAAGTAAAGATATTTTATTAATTAATTATTGAATTAATTGAGTTATTTTATGAAATTCTAAAAGTAATTAGCATGTAATATAAATCTCAAGTGAATGTGAGAAGTTATTTCAACTGTCAATCACTTTGGAGATTAGAAATAGATTATAATTGAAGATTATAAAAGCAAGGCTAGGGTAAAGGAGAAGTCACTTTTCACACAAATATAACAAAGAAGGACTTTGCTAGTGTAGTATACCTAGGGAGGTAATATAGGGTACGTAGGGAGGTACCAAATGAGAACGTGGTTATGTATCATTAGTGGAAGTCATTTAATATATAAGAATGTGGTCATTCAGTGTAAGGTGGACTAGGTCTACTATATTAATAAAGGCCTACTATGGTAGTTGGATGTAATAAATGTGAGAAGACTCTCTAGAAGGTTCCTAGGAGATGGAGAGAGCTATATAAAGAAGTGTAAGCAATGTAATGAAGCATAGTGAAGAATATTGTCATTGTAACAAGCAAGTATTGCTTGAGGAGTGCATTCCTTCCTTAAGGAATAAAATATGGTGTTACCCTACCTCAAGGGTTTTATTTATACTCTTGTGTTCATGTTATGGTGAATGGTTTATGGTTTTTTCTTGGTCTTATTGAAGTAGATTTTCAGATATAATTCAATAAGACCAATAATAAACCATAAACCATTCACCATAACATGAACACAAGAATATAGAGAAAACACTTGAGGTAGGGTAACACCATATATTATTCCTTAAGGAAGGAATGCACTCCTCAAGAAAAACTTTCTTGTTACAATGAAAATATTCTTCACTATGGTTTATTACATTTCTTACACTTCTTTATATAGCTCTCTCTATCTCCTAGGAACCTTCTAGAGAGCCTTCTCACATTTATTACATCCAACTACCATAGTGGGCATTTATTAATATAGTGGACCTAGTCCACCTTACATTGAATGACCACATTCTCATATTTTAAATGACTTCCACTAATGATACATAACCACATTCCCATTTGGTACCTCCCTAGGTACCCCATATTACATCCCTAGGTATACTATAACTAGTGTGGAATCATTCGAGAGTGCAGAAGCAAAGAAGGACGTTTACACTTGATTCTTGATACTTGTGTTGAGAGAGTCAACACAGAGAGAGTTGGATCATAAAGCACTGTGATTCAAATATATATTGGATAGGTGGAGAAGGAATTTCATATAGAAATCATATCATTGAGAAGAGAGAACAGAGGTTGCCGCAAGTTGGTTTTAGTCAGGCGAAGCCACACAAAAGTGTTGCGTTGTATGAAGCTTGTCATACAGGATTTTCGTACATGTAAGTAGGCGCCAGTGGAGACATACATGTATATATGGGCACATAATAGGGATAGGCATGTACATCTCCATAAGAATGCAATTATGGCTTGTATAGTAGACCAAACTTTGCCAGGTTTGTCTCTAGGTATATTTATGTTAGTGGGCCATTATCCTTGCTATGGGAGCCCTGATTTTAGCATAATAAAATCATTCTTAGCACTAGTTTTCTCTATGGGTTTTTTATAGGGGTATATAGCCAAAAATATTGGTGTTTATGTCTGTATTATTTGGTTTCCATTTTTTTTCTTTTGCTACTAGATTTAAAATTTAATATTTTAGCAGTATATTTTTGTTTTGTGAGCTGCTAATTTGATTTGCATTAAGGAAGTCACTAGATAAAAATATACCTAGGTGTTGGAGAAAGAGGTTTCCAACATGCTATCAGAGCACATGCTCTAAAGGGAAGCCATATATTAGATCCATAGAAGTTAATAGAAGAACTATCATATCAATATGACATCTTATTAGATCCATAACCAACAGGTTGAAATCAAAGGATAGATTTTAGGGGAATATTTATACCGAGGCAGAAGTAGGGTTTCGCAGGTTAATGAAGTTGTACACGAGGTTACAAAAGGGAAAGACTCGTACATATGTGGGTCTCTTTGGAAACATGTACATGTACACGAGCTGCAGTAAGCACATGTGCACATACACAAGCTTCGTTAAGTGAGGGAACATACATATGCGGGGGTTTAGTTATGACAGGTGGGTACAAGGTTCTCCAGGAAAGTAAAGGGGATATTTCTAGTAGCAATTTATTTTCAGGGAAGTTTATCAAGTCTTATGTATGGAAGCAACACCATTGAGAGCTGAATACATATTGGATGGAGCATACAACTTCCTATCTTGGAAAGCAAGAGTAATTTTGTCATTGAAGGACACTGATATCTTTGTCTAGAGGACACTGATATCTTTGCAAAAAAAAAAAACACTATTACAAACAACGTATTAGAGAAGCCATAGAGATAATCAAGAATCCAAATAACATAAAAATAGATGGTGGGTTGGAACTAAGCAAAAATTGGCTCCCCTTAATAAACCAACAAAGAGACCAAGAATGATCAGGTTTGAATTTTTTTTTGGCTTCTCTTCTTGTTACTCTTCTTCTTCTTTTCACTTTTTTACTCTTAAAGTTTTCTCCCTTAAAACCCTTCGAACTCCTTCCTTAGTTCTCACTTTATTTTACCTTATCTATATATTATTATTATATTATTAATAACTATTATTAATACCATTACCATTAGCTACTAAGATACTATGATACTATATCCCTTAGGTCTCCCTTAAAAAACCCTTAGTGTTTAATTAGGTAAGACTACTCAACATTGGTTCCTTTCTTTGTTTCTTAGGCTAAAAATTTTATTTTACTTTTTAGTTTATTAACTACATAGTACTAACTAGAAAAACTATTGTAATAATAATACTATTATACTATCACTAACTATGCATAGTTCCTTGAACAATAGGTTTATGATATTTTCGTTTTTAAAACTTAGATTACTATTTAAGTACCATAAATAATTAATAACCAATAATATCATAATAAACAACATATTATTCATAATAATATTACTACTATGATACTATTACTAACTATGCTTAATTAATAAACAATAAAATGAAATACCATACTAAAAACTAATTATACTAACTTTTAGAGCCGACATGACAACATTAACCCTAAACGCTTGAGCATCGTTAGTACTTATTGTGTAGATCCGCAACCCTTTACCTTCGACTCATTGTCCTGAAGATGGATCCTGGTATTGGATTCAAAACATCGACATAAATGACTCCTACTATGGTGAATCCGGAAGAATTTGTACAAACTCTCATCTACTCCAGGAGTGCTCACAACAACCTTCTCAAGGCTCTTGAGCCATTTCCTCAACGGGAAATGCACTTACATGATTACAAGCCAATTTTACAAGCATACAACCCTATTTCTCAACATAAACACAACCCAACAATTCCTACCTTCAAGCACAATATAGCTAGTGATCTTCCTAGCACTCAACTTCTCTCTTTCTACCCCAAAATCAACAGGTAAAGACTATCCTCCTTTTCCATTTGAGTTTCCTTCTTTTTCCTTTCTTGTTTGACTTTGACTTTTTTCTAAAAGGATTGTTTGACTTTCACTCTTTCCCCATGCTTTCTTGTACTCAACCTATGCTCTCAATAACTCTATGAGGTGATTTCACACACCAACCCTCGTACATGTATTCAAGGATTGGGGCCATATAATTCAAAGAAGGGTTAGATGGTAATGATACATCAACTTAAAAAATGAAATGGGTCTTGCCTTGGATCCCCATTTTATCCCCTTCTCTTTTGGAATCATAGAACCTCATTGTTAATGTTCCTATCTTATTGTAGCCAACAATTATTATCTCTATTAATTATTTCAATATTTATAATACATGGTTCAACCCTCGGCCATATTAGTCAATACGGGTTCTTTGCCCCAAACATACTGGATCACCATCCTAAATTAGATTTATACAATTACATTATAATTAAAAAGCATTAAAACTGGGACTATTACATCCCTCCCCCTTATTTTTACACTATCATTAGTGCACAACACCATCAAGTGTACATTCACATTACGATTCCAGGGCCTCTAACCTCTAATCAACATATAGTCTCTTCATCCCAAACATATATACATAGGAAATCTAGCCCCAAAACCATAGATAGATAGGTATTCCGACCCAAAACATGCATAATGATTTCTCAATTCATCATTCTAGTAGCAATTCCAACCATCAATCACTCTTTCTTTGTGGTTTGTACCACTTTCCTTTGGGGCTCCATCTACAACACCTTTCATAATTTATTGATTCCCACAACAATTCCAACCAACAAGTGTTATAGCCTTAATTTCTACCCTACAGGCCAGAAGGGAATCCAATAGTAGTTGATATACAAGACATGTCTCTTTCTTGAGATTTGGGGCCCTTTTTAGGATAGTCGTGGGACACATAGGAGACATCAAGCCATTATAGTTGTTTTACGCTTGTATTACAACAAGAGGCTATCTGTCAAAATTTCTAGATGAGTTGTATCTTCATGGCATGATCCTAGGAACTCACACAATTTGAGTTTATACTGGGTTATAGAAGATCTAGAAGCTCTCCCAAGCCTCTTCTAAGGAATGAAAGTCTTGAGTAAGAGATGTGTCTTGGCTATCAACTATTCTTGGATTCCCTTCTTGACTATAGGGTGGAAATTAAGGCTATAACACCTAACAAGCAGCTAATGATGGAAGACATGTTGTGCTTGGGTTGGGACTGTCTAAGGAAAGGCACAATAATTTGTTGAAATAGATGAAATTTGGGGGAATCCCAAGATAGCCTAAAATATACAAGTTCCAATAATGTAGTAGCAACATGAGTTGTACATGGCCAATAGTGCAATTATGATCATAAATGGATTTTTTCATCTTAGCTTTCTATTTTTCTTTTATAAAATTTATGTGTTCTTTGATGTAGCATATATACTTGTGTATATATATTATGAATTGATACATAGGTGATAAAATTATAGTTGGTGTTGTATCTATGTGTTACTATAATCATGTCCTGAATTTGATCAATATTGAACTATAGGAACCCTTTCTGGCCATAAGAATTAGAAGGGAGTTTTCCTAAACTAATATGTTATTTATTTATATTTCTTTAGTTTGAATAATGTGATTATGTGAAATAAATAAAGAATATGAATGTTTATAAATGCAAGAGAAGAACCCTATTATCATGTATATGCACAAAGGAACATAATGAAGAATAAATATGCAGTAATGTACATGTAAATAGCGATGAGCATATATGCTACTACATATGTACTAAGGGTGGTGTGATGAAAATTTATGGTTGTTGCTAGTTTTATAAATAGGATACAGTTGAAGATGTTGATGATATCGATCAATATGATAGTAAAATTTTTGAATAATGATAAAAGATAAGAATACACTTGTGTTGAAATATTGTAACTTCGAAGAATATTCTAGTTAAATTTGAGTTATTATCATATAGATTAAATCCCCTTTTGCGGATTGATCATGTTGGGTCTTGTATAAGATCAAATCCTCTTTTGTGGATTGGTCAAACCATATTTATATGGTGGTATTTGTAAAGTCGGCCCCTAGGGTTCATAAAGTTGTTTTAACCACTCTTGGAAGAAGTCATCCCTACTCAATGAAGAGACATAACCCTAGTACCTCTTAAATGATTATTTATAAGTGAGGATACCACCTCACTTATTCATTCATTCACTCATTCATCCAGTGCATATATTTTGAAGGAAGTTGCAGTTGCAGGAGGAAGGAGAAGAGAGGTGCATGCTCAGTCCTAGTTTATTCTTGGTGTTTTGGTCTTAGTCTTGGAATTGTATTGGAAATATATTATTGATGAAGCTTTTGCTGGGTTTTCTCCTCCATGAGGGTTTCCCAGGAAAAATTTTGTGTACCTTGTGATTATGTTTCTTTTAGTGATCCTCCTTATGGTGTTATTTTGGAAATGCATTTGATTCTCTAGTAAATTGAAAATAACCTAATAACAATAATAATATTAACATGGTATCAGAGCTTGACTAAATAGAGAACCTTTAATTGGGTATCCAAAAATGTCATTATTGTCGTACAAGGAAATTAAGGATATTTACTGAAGAGGAATTTCTAACCAAAAAATATCTAGGGAAGTGTGCCCTACCCTAGTGCATCATTTGGCATCTTGAGAAAACCTTTTCAGTTGCCAGATACTTTGGAAAGTCAAACCCTAGTTTTGATTGGTACCAGAATACCAAAAAACCAAAACCAATACTAGAAGTACCAATCCAAAAGTGCACAGGTCAAGTTTCAAGGGGTAAAATGTGGAATTTTCTTAAACGATCAGCTCTAGCCAACTCACCTCAACCCAACACATCTCTTGGTAAGTTTAGATTCATTTTCTGAGAACTTTCATTTTTTGGTCATTTTCTTAGCTCCAGGTCAAGATGTCTGCAAGCACTAAGCTTGTTGACAAGTTAGAAGGTGTGGAAAAGTTTTGTTCTTGGAAGTACATAATTGGACTCATTCTTGAAGAGAATGACCTTGAAAAATTCATAAAATAAAATGTACCAGAACCCAAAGAAGAAGCAGCCAAAGAGAAGTACAAGAAGGATATGATTAGGGCCAAAATAATAATTGCAGATTCCATTAAAGACCACTTGATGCGTCAAGTGTCTTCTAAGAATACTCCAAAAGAGATGTTTGATTCCCTAACTAGAATGTATGAAGGAGAGAACATCAACCAAAAGATGAACTTGAGAACGCAACTCAAGAATACAGAGATGCAGAAAGGAGAAACAATTCAAGACTATTTCTATAGGGTTTCTCAATTCAAAGAACAATTAGAAACAATTGGAGACAACTTGGATGAAGATGAACTCATCATGAAAAATGTTACAGTCCTAACCCGCACATAGGTAGAACAATATATTCGGATGTAATAAAGGTCAATATTAATAAGGCCTTTCAATAAAATAGAATAAGGAGAATGTAAGAAGACCCAATAGAAGCTTCCGCTTCTAGAAGGATCTTCCTCTACATGCTTCTTTTTAGTATAAATATGAGTCGAGGGTATGAGAACCCTAGATTGGATATTATTGTAATAGAGCTCTGCTCAAATGGAGGTTTCCCCTTCGAAGAGGCCCGTGAACATTACTTTCAGATTCAAAGTGTTATTTTTGTTGTTATTCTCATATCATTTTAGTGTTATTGTGGTGAATGTTCTAGTTATATTGCTATTAGTGTGCCATTACTAGCATTTTATTTTTGTTCTGCATACATTTTATATCTGGTATATGACAAGTGGTATCAAAGAACTTTCCTCGGTAGAAAGTGTGGGTTAATTTTTTTTTTCAAGGTAGAGACATTTTCCGACGTCTTTAATTTACAGAGATCTGTCATTACACACATAAACCCGCAGTTGAGGGATTCATACACGCAGGAAATACATGTGGTACTTAAGCACACATCTATTGGCCACCCTTGTAATCCCTGTTGGTACCCCTTCGAGTGGTAGTGCATCAGAAAACACCTATGTATGGATCAGCCTAAATTACCTGAAGCCCTCTTTAGATAAACCAATCGACCGCCTGACTGCTATAGTGTCACCAAGAACATCACTCGAGAAGATACTCTCTAGTACCTGGGTAGTCGGGTAGTACGACTAAGGGTATGGTCTATCCTCCTTAGTTAGTGCCCTGAGATATTGGGCCGAGTACTACTGTTGGACCCCGCACATATATTAGAGAGCTATAGAACAGGGAAAACCCTTGTCTGTAGAACCCTTGAATACCTAACCCTTGGGGACATAAACATAAACAAATTAAAACAAACAAGATCTATTGCCATGCAACTGTGTTCGGGTTGCCAAGTAAATACACATTTCTTTCTGGTTAAGCATTTGGACATTCCCTCTCTGCAGTATTCTTCAGACCAGTCTAGAAATTTTTTCACCCTTATTTCAGACCTATTCCATTGGATTCATCTCTTTGCCCTTATCACATTCATCCATATCATTTTTTTGGAAAAATTGTTTTACCTTGCCTGCCCCTTTTCAATTCCCCCATCCTCATGGCCCATACTCGTAGCCAAGACTTGGAAGTTCGCTTCAACACCTTGCAATCTGGTCTCATTGAGACCCAACAAGAAGTGAAACAACTCAGTGCCAATGTTGTCACCATCAATACAACCATGCAGTCCTCAATGGGCGAAATCAAACAAGACCTCACCACCCAGCTTGAATCAGTCTTTTCGAAACTCTTCACCAAACTTCATATCTCTATAGATAACCCTTCCTCTTCCTCACCCCCACATACTAAAGGTGACCATTCCTCTCATTCCCATACCTTGTAGAACCATCACTTTCAACGTGACCTACGCCTTCCATGGGTGGATGTGACCAAATTTGATGGCTCATACCCCACTAGTTGGGTAACCCAAATGGAACATTACTTCTCTTTATATAGCATTACAGATGACTTGGCCAAACTCCGGTATGATGTTCTCCATCGAGATTAAGAACGTTGGCAATGGTGGCATTGGAGAAAAAATTCTCGTCAAGGGTATATTGCATGGACACAATTTGTGGCAAAGCTTTATGAATTCTTTGACACTGACACCAACCATTTGGGTCATTTGACAAAGATGAAACAACTAGGAACAATGGAAGACTTTATAGCTACCTTTGAGCGCTTGGATTTTAGAACAGAGGGAATGTCTGATGCCTTTTTCCAAGAGTGTTGTCAGCGGCCTCAAGGATGAAATTTGGGCCCATGTCCTCATGGCTCAACCTAAGAGTTGGGTGGAGGCTACCAAAAGAGCTAAAGAAGCACAACAGGTTGTATCTTCTCAAAACCGCAAACCCTCCTTCATCCCTCGCCCTAAACCAGTAAATCCCACTACTCCCTCTTCTCCACTAAAGATCCAAAATTGACCTGGGCTGAAATGGTTGAACGCCAAATCAAAGACCTTTGTTATAACTGTGACAAAAAATATTTCCCAGGCCACAAGTGTAAAGAACAAAATATTTTTATGGCCATCTCCGAGGAGATTTCAGAAGAAGATGAAGAAACCCCCTCTATGTCTGAATCACCTGAATCCACTGACATAACCCCTCCCTCAGACCCTCCCGAAGAAGAACTAGTCATTTCCCTCAATACTCTCACTGGATTCTCCGCTCCCCAAACCCTAAAGATAATCGACTACATCAAGTATCGAAAGGTCATCATTCTGGTTGATAGTGGCAGCACCCATAATTTTATTCATCGCCGCATTTCCCAAGAAACTCATTGCTACATTCATGCCATCAATANTCCAAATCATGATTTCCAATGGTGGTTCCATGAAATGTGGAGGGCATTGTGAAAATGTGCGTCTCCAAATTGGTGACTACCACCTGAAATCCCATATGTTTTCTATTGACATAGGAGGTTGTGACATTGTATTGGGTGCAGACTAGCTAAGGAATTTGGTTCCCATTCTTATGGATTTTAAATATTTAACCATGCAGTTCAACCAGGAGGGCCACCAAAATAAGTTCCAAGGCATCACCGCTGGTTCACCTAAGATCATTAGTTCCCATTGCATGGAAAAGATGCTCAAAAAGGGTCATTCTGGTGTTATCGCCCAACTCCATGCCATACAAGCAATAGAGACACCCTCAATACCGCAAGACCTCCAAGCCATCCTTTCTAAACATCAATTGGTCTTTTCCACTCCACAAGGCCTCCCTCATTCCTGTGGTGTTCATGATCATTCCATTACCCTTGTACTAGGAAGCCTTCCTCCCAATATCCCTTTGTATCATCACCCCTTTTCCCCAAAAAAATTAAATTGAGAAAATGGTCTAGGAACTCCTTAATGCAGGCATTATCTGCCCCAGTACGAGCCCCTATTCATCTCATGTGGTCATGGTCCTGAAGAAAGAAGGTTCTTGGCGAATGTGTCCTGACTTCCGTGCCCTCAACAAACTTACCATCAAAGACAAATTCCCCATTCCTGTCATTGATGACCTCCTGGATGAATTGAGTGTCGCCCAATTCTTCACTAAAATGGATCTTCGTTCAGGCTGCCACTAGATACGTATGAAAGAGGTAGATATTCCCAACTGCCTTTAGAACTCATGAGGGCCACTATGAGTTTTTGGTCATGCCCTTTGGCTTGTGTAATGCCCCCTCCACCTTCCAAAGCCTCATGAATCACGTCTTCCGTCCTTTTCTCTCCCATTTTGTCTTAGTTTTCTTTCATGATATCCTCATCTATAGAAAAACCTTGATAGACCATCTTGCTCATGTGGATCGAGTTCTCCATCTACTCTCTCAGCACCAAATTTTCCTGAAACAGTCTAAATGTGATTTTGGCACCTCAGAAGTAGAATAATTGGGTCATATGGTTGGAAAAGATGGTGTTAGAGTGGATCCTAAAAAGATTGAAGCTATGCAAGACTGCACTCACCCAAAGACTCTTAAGAGCTTGCATGAATTTCTAGGCTTAATAGGGTATTATCACAAGTTTGTTAAGAATTATGGGAAGATTGCAACACCTCTCACTGCTCCCCTAAAAAATAACTCTTTCACTTGGACTCCAGCCACTGCTCAAGATTTTCAAACCTTGAATATGGCCATGTGCACCACTCCAGTCCTCGCCCTTCCCGATTTCACAAAGACCTTTGTGTTGGAATGTGATGCCTCAGGGAAAGGAATTGGTGTTGTCCTTATGCAAGAGGGTCGACCTTTGGCCTTTACCAGCAAGAAACCATCTGAAAGAAATCTAGGCAAATCCATCTATGAAAAGGAAATGTTGGCTATTCTTCATGCTATGGATCTGTGGCATCCTTATCTATTGGGGCAACAGTTCCAAATTAAGATAGACCATCAAAGCCTCAAGTATTTTCTGGAACAACACATTTCCTCCCTAGAATAACAAAAATGGGTGGCTAAACTCTTTGGATATGATTATGAGATCATTTATAAGAAAGGAAAAGACAATTTGGTTGCAGATGCACCTTCCCAAAAATATGAAGATGAAGGATCCCTTTTTTCTCTTTCATTCATTGTACCAGATTGGCTCCAATCCGTTCGCCAGGAATGGCTACAAGATCCAAAAAGTTCACAGTTGATCCAAAAATTGCAGTCCAATGCTCCATCTTCCCCAGGGTACTCTTAGCTCCATGAGGAACTTCGATACAAAGGCCGTTTGTATTTAAGTAAACAATCAAAGATTAAATCCACGGTACTTTCTGAGCTTCATGCTACACCCACAATAGGGCACTCCGGGTTCACCAAAACCTATGACAGGGTCAAACGTTCCTTTTTCTAGGATGGTATGAAACAGGACATTCATAATTTTGTAGCTGAATGTGATGTGTGTCAATGCAATAATGGAGAAACAGTCAAATCATTGGGCACACTACAACCGCTCCCAATTCCACCTGCTATTTGGAAGGATATCTTTATGGATTTTATTACCAACTTACCCAAATCGGGAAATAAATCCATCATCATGGTGGTTGTTGATCTCCTTTCCAAATATGCTCATTTATGCTCCCTTAAATACCCATTTAAAACATCCACGGTGGCTCACATATTCATGGATCATGTCTTCAAGCTTCATGGTATGTCGTACTCTATTGTTTCTGATCGCGACCCAACTTTCTCAAGCACTTTTTGGCAAGAACTGTTCAAGATACAAGGCACATAATTTCATCTCAGCACAACTTATCATCCCTATACTGATGGCCAAACGGAAGTTGTCAACAAGTGTTTGGAAACATATTTGAGGTGTTTTGCCTCGGAAAAGAAAAAATAGTGGGCTCAATGGTTACCCCTAGCTGAATGGTGGTACAACACTTCATACCATACAACTACACACATGACTCCTTTTGAAGCGGTATATGGACAGAAGCCACCTTCAGTTCTCTCATACTTACTAGGTGCCTCAAAGGTCCAGGCGGTTGACCTAATACTTACAGCTCGAGAGGCTATTCTCCTTACCCTCAAAGAGAATTTGGTCATGGCACAGAATCGCATGAAGTAACAAGCAAATCAAGGTCGCTCTGAACGTCAATTTGCAGAAGGGGATTAGGTTTTTCTTCGACTGTAACCTTACAAGAAAACTTCCCTCAAGGCCGAGCATTGTCATAATCCAGTGCCCAAATTTTATGGTCCTTATACCATGCTCAAACGTGTGGGACAAGTCGCCTATTAGTTAGCTTTTCCCAGCCATTCGAAGCTACATCCTATTTTTCATGTTTCATGCTTAAAGAAGGTTATTGGAGCTAAGTGCCAAATTCAAACCAACCTTCCAGAGTTAGATGAAGAAGGATCCATTTGGCTACAACCAGAAGAAATTTTGGACCAGCGTGATCATCGCCTACATCAAAGAACCATCAGGGAAGTGCTAGTCCAGTGGAAAGATACAACTCCAGCAGACACCACTTGGGAACCAACTACCATTCTGCAACAATTTCCTCATCTCAAGCCTTGAGGACAAGGTTGTTTTTAAGGGGCGGACATGTTAGGGTCCTAACCCACACATAGGTAGAACAATATATTCAAATGTAATAAAGGTCAATATTAATAAGGCCTTTCAATAAAATAGAATAAGGTGGATGTAAGAAGACCTAATAGAAGCTTCCGCTTCTAGAAGGATCTTCCTCTAGATGCTTCTTTTTAGTATAAATAGGAGTCGAGGGTATGAGAA
>JASDQU010240620.1:12962-25098 GCA_032191745.1 Picea mariana | reverse complement strand
GCAAAATAACAAATGTCGCACCGAGGCGGGCATACCAATGCTCGGGATAAAATAGAACCATGGCTACCAATCAAATACACTGTAGATCCATGTCAAATAACTATAAAGAGTAGCCACGAATAATACACAGCGGAGCTACATCTCGAAACCAGAAAGATATACATGTAAAGTATCCATCTCTTAGAAGCTGATTCGGCCTGATGGCTGTACTTCAGAGCTCGAGCAACAACTTCAAAATCTTCTAAACTCAGGTAGGAGTGTAATATGAGTGTACAACTACACTACCCAGAGGTCTTCGAAGGCTCATCGGTTATGGACTTGTCAATCTTGATGATCGGACTGAAGGCTTCAGTGATTTCGAATAAAGACTTGATTGGACATTCAGGATGGCCGGGTATGCGGACAAGAGACATATTGCAGAGGGGCCGACTCAAGCTCAGTGATAAACTTCCCTTGGACAATAGCACAAAAAGTGATAAGACTCAGGCAACATATCTGTTAATCATAAGTCTATGAAGCAGGAGGCAACGCAAACTCTCCATATGTTTGGAAGACTAACCAAACGGTGGAGGACACAACTCTATATAGCGAGCAAAGCTTCCTAAGGTCGTACTACATCCCATAGTCTGATGATCAAACGGACATATGTGCTTTATCCAAGGGCGACTCATTATGCTGCCAATAAAGAAAATACTTTTCCCATCCTCTTTTTGGGGTATATTTGATTTTTTTTGTTCTTTTTGATGATTTTGAAAAAGAATAATGGAATAGTTACGTTACAATGGAGGAACGAGTACAGCAAACATACAAGCTCGAGGAACAAGGACAAGACTGATGTTCTGGGAAATGATACTCGGGAAAAATTCTCCAGTGGCCAAAGGTGTTAAGAGGCAGAAGCAAACTATTACAAGGCTGCTGGGTAAGGTATGCAAATGCAGTTGATAGAACACACAATGGTAACGTCCTTCGATGTAAGTTTAACGAGCCTAGAGAAGGGAAGATCAGTGATTTTTCATATTTAGAGAGTCTGAAAAAGCATAAAAGGAAACACCATTAGGGTACCTTTTTCGTCAATAGTCTAGTCGGTTCGAAAAAGGGGTAAACTAGCACCAATTAGATGTCAATTCAAAACCATTTTAACGAGTGTGACAAGGACAAGATCACTCGGCTATTTTTTCAATTTTAAGGAGTCTGAAAAAAGCTTAACTATGGACTCCATTAGGAATATTCTTCTGGACCATTTTAACAAGTGTGAAAGAATAAGGTCACTCGGCGATCTTTTCAATTTTAGGGAGTCTGAAAAGAGCTTAACTATGGACTCCGGGGGGGTTTCTTTTTCGTAAATTTAGTTCCTCAGGCCCGAAAAAGGAATAAAATCTTACCTGAGGATACTCTTCTAAAGAATTGGAATTCAATAGAGTATTCCTTTGTTCATACAGTTGACCATCCGGACCGAAAAAGGGGTAAACTACCGCCGGACAGACGTGACTTCAAATTTTAGTTTAACGAGCGTGAAAGGTCACAAGATCGCTCGGCAATATTTTCATATTTAGAGGGTCTAAAAAGGGCTTAAAAGGAGACCCATGATGTTTTGGGAGTCTGGAGGGTAATACAAAGAGTGAAAAAGACCCATGCGAATGAGGCTCAAACTCGTATTCAGGAAAGACTATATGGACTCCCGAGCCTACAGTGTTATTCGAAACAGCATGGACACCATAATGCAACCAGGACCTACCTAGGGCATCCATGTTTTGGTAAGCTCTACCACCAAGTTGTGACACTTCTATAACAGATATGACGGTTTCGTGTCACAATCGGATGGGATCGATCCTATGTCATAAGAACAAAAGGCAATGAGAGACAACAGTTGGGATGAAATCCTACCCTATATTCTCAAGTTGATTTTTGAAAAACAAATTTTTTTTTATGGACCGTCAACATATTTTTTTTTAATTTTTCGAAACTCAATAAAAATTGTCCCAATACCTGATCAAATCACTCCCATATAACTCCTGGATCACTCTAAATGGTGTTTGGTATAAAGAAACTGATAAAGGGGCCCAAAAAAGTGACAAAAAGAGGCCAAAAAGCCTATAAATAGAAGCTGGCACCTCATTATCACCATTGTTGATTTGGAAATTGACTCTGGAGCCAAAAGACCCCCTTTGCCAAGGATCGTGATTTTGGGAGCTATAGTGGACGAAATGAACTTCTTCTTGAACCAAGTAAGTACAAACTCCCTTGCCTAGCTATTCAATGCTTCATTTGTAGCATTTGATTGTGTTTTGGGGGTGGGCGTCGACCTCAAAACGGTCGGCCATAAGAAAATGCGGCCTGTCCAGGGACAGCCTGCGGGTACCCGCATGCAGAGCCAAACCTGCCCACGGGTACCCACGACTATCACCTCTACAGGCCGCAGGTACCCCCTGCATGATGAAAAAGCATAAAAATAACAAGGTACTGACCCTCCTTTTCCTTGGTGATGTTGGCAAGATGTATGTTCAGTGGAGGGAAAGGGAGCACGAGGCCGCCAATGATTTAGTGGTTGTAGATCCGAACGTTATGGCCATGCTGACGTAGTGCGGTTTGGTGAAATTCTTTTTATGTTTGTTTATGCACGTGCAACCAAGGCTACTGAACACCTTGGTTGATTATTGGCACCCTGATGCAGAGGCATTCATGCTAGAGGGGCAATCCTTGGTGCCCACCACCGAGGACATTTACCTTTTGACTGGCCTCTCAAGGAGAGGGGAACCAGTCAACTTTCAGACTTTTCCTGCGGGGCCGAGCAAAGTCTCGGAGCTGATAGAGGAGTATTGTGAGGCTGGGACTAATCAGAGAACTTCCTCGGTACCCGTTAGTAGGATTACCAGCCTCACCCTTTAGACTATTTTATCGCTCATTGGGCGGATTATCAGCTCCGCAGCCATGCATCAGGGTTCGAGTGCACAGATGAACTGTGCGATCTAGTGCATGAATGCACAAATTTTTGATTGGAGTACCACACTACTAGAGAGCATGAAGAGTCAGTTGACAGCTTGCAGAAAGTAGACACATAGGAACTTCGGGTTTGGGACCATCCTCTGTTCATTTTTCTTCGAGAGAGTTCCGCATTTTATTCCTCGGCTGACAGTACAAGGACATCGGGCTACTTTCCCCGCAGTATGCAGATGGGCAGTGTTGCTGCTGTGACAGGGTGGTGGAAGGACCGTAGAGGCCTTCAACGACGACTTTTTTGCTTGGCTGTCACGAAAGATCCCAGCTATTGAGGACTACCCATATGCGGGGATCGACTTCTCCAGAGATCCAGCGATACCAGTGCCTCCTGGTGAGGAGCGAGGGGAGATGGGTAAGTCTCCACCTATATATTTTTTTTGTTTGCATATGTAATTTTTATGTCTTTTTTGATATATATATCATGTTTTTGTATACCATAGTTTTTTATGGGTGAACGTTTATTGCATGCATATGTGGGACCCGTGGGACCTGCCAACTATGCATGGAATAGGCATTTCCCACGACCAGAAGCCGCAGTTGCCACCGCTGGAGGAGCAGCAGTAGCAGGGAACCTCCCAGCAGGAGAGGCTGAGAGGGCCCTGAGGCAAATTGAGAAGAACTTTACTGCGCTCACTTGCACAGTTCCCATGGCAGAGATAGAGGACCTGCCGCCCTCCATGCAGACTCATATTGTGGGGGCACCTCGGACATGGGTCTGATTTTTTAGGTGCTTAGCCCAGGCTATACATGATTATAATAGGGCCCATAGGCCCTGAGCAGACTTTGAGACTTTTTATGTGCCACGAGCACCTTATTGTATATATTTTTTGAGGGCATAAGCCCGGTGACTCGTTACTGTTCCCACTTTTTGAGGCGCTTGCACCCATCTATGTACTCTAAGGATTTTATGATGTTTATATATGGTTTTTATCTCTTTTTTGTGTCTTATGGATTATGTGTACAAAAATGTATTTACATGTTTATGTTCATGATCTTTTTATATGTGAGCAATATGCCAATCTAAAATGTGATTAGCTAGAGTATCTGTGATTTGATTTAAACTCCTAGGAACATGAAAATATGTGATATATTCAAAGTTGCATTCCAAGAGACATACCCTAAGGAATCGTCGGTGTAAAGTCAGGTCATGAACCCGGTATATTCTGTTTAGCTGCGACACAACCAGTTGAGCATCCAGATAGACCTGGAGACGAGAGACACCAAATGACAAAGTGTCACGAAGCAATTCAATAACTGCACTATACTCGGCAACATTATTCGTGGTGTCACCTAAGCATATACCTCTGGAAGATAACAACTAACCCTGTGGTGTAAAGATTACCCAAGCTGCGGAGGCAAGCCTACGCATGTGTCAACTATCACCATCTGCATACCCAACGAACACCTCGAACTCACTTGACATCTGCCATATTGATGAAAGAGAACATCAATGACACGTCCATAACATGTCTTAAAATAAATGTAAAAGAGTAATAGTATAAAGACTATACATATGTTACAAAAAGTTACCCACAGTGACCGTTCTATGAGTAATACTTCTTGAGGTAGAGCCCATTTCTAGGCTCCGCCAAAGCATTCCCTTCAAAATCGACCAAATGATAAGAACCCTTTTTTAAAACCTCCTTAATAATGAAGGGTATGAACCACATGGGTTTAAACTTTCCTGCCCCCAGGGGGTCCTTATCTTGGTCATAGACCAGAACAAGGTCGCCCTCAGAGAAAACCCGAGGATGAACGGACCTATCATATTGACACTTGACCTTATGTTTATGATCCTCGTTGGCCAGGGCTGCATCGCGATGCTGTTCATCAAGCTGCTCAAGGTGTACTAACCGTTCTTCAAGTGGAGAAGTGTCTGGCAATAACTGTACTGCCAATTTCAGAGATGGAATTTGACATTCGATGGGCAAGACTGCCTCCAGCCTGTAAATGAGTTGGAAAGGTGAGAAACTGGTTGCAGTCTTAACTGAGGTTTGGTAAGTCCATAATGCCGAGTATAACATCAAATGCCAATTTGACTTGGCTGAGTTGATAGTTCGTTGTAGAATCGTCTTAAGAGTTTTGTTTACAGCTGCCACCTGCCCATTGGCTTGGGGATAGTAAGGTGAGGAATATTCTTGCCGTAACCCAAGCTTTGATGTTAACTCAGACATCATTTGGTTATGAAAGTGGCTGCCATGGTCAGTGACAATCTCTCTCGAGATGCCGAACCGTGCTATAATCTGGTTAAATAAGAAGAGAGTTGAAGTCTCTCCATCATCTTTAAACGTTGGCATAGCTTCGACCCACTTAGTGAAGTAGTCGACAGCTACGATGATATAGCGATGCCCCCTTGCTGATGGGGGGTTGCATGTAGTTTAATCAATCCCCCATTTAGTGAAGGGACCAACTGTGATGACAGGAAACATGGGAGCTAAATGTGCCCTCATCTTCCGTGAGAAGATTTGGCACGGATGGCACTTCTTGACCGACTCGATACAATCTTTCATAAGTGTGGGCCAGAAGTAACCTGCTCGTAAAATCTTTTGGGTTGTCGCCAACCCGGATAAGTGACTGCCACAAGCTCCTATATGAAAATCATTGAGAACTATGACGACCTCCTCATGAGTGAGACATCGACGCAAGATGCAGTCTACACCTCTCCGATACAATGTATCATTGAGTATGAGATAGTTCTTAGCCTGATGGCGTATCCATCGACGCTCATCACGAGAGGCAGAGGTGGGGCACTTCAAATTCTGGAGATAGATCAGTATATCTCTGTACCAGGGGTCTGAAGATTCAATAAAAAACATATCCCCCTGGATAGGCGATTCCTCAGGCACAACGACACCTGACTCAACCGGAAGCTCCGAGATAAGTTCTGCGAAGACCAATGACTTCTTGGACTTGGCTGAAATGAAGTCTAAGTCAAATTCTTGGAGGATTACCATCCATCTACTGATTTTTTCGTCGATAACTTGTCGTGTCAACATGTACTAGAATGGATTCACAATGGCAACGACGATGGTCTTACGAAACAGAACATAGTGACGAAACCGTTGAACAGCATGAACTACTGCCAACGCAAGATTTTCGAGATGGGAATAATTAATTTCCGGTCCTATGAGGCCTCGGCTCAGGTAATAGATCACGTATTCAGAAAACAAATCATCCTCTTGAACTAAAACCATGCCTATGGTTGACTCTGCGGCAGCTAGATATAATAAGAAGTCTTTGTTATAATTAGGTGGTCGTAGCAGAGGTGCGGTAGTGAGGGCATGTTTTAATGCATCGAAAGAGTGTTGAGCGGCTTCGTCCCAGAAAAAGGGAACATATTTCTTCAGTAAACGCATAAATCCCTTGGTGATTTCGGCATAGTTGGCGATGAAGCATCGTAAGAAGTTCGCCTTGCCTTGAAGACTTTGAAGTTGTAAGATTGTGCATGGGGGGGGCAACTGGATTATTTCCTCCACCTTAAGAGGATCGACCATGATCCCTGTTGTTGATACGATGAAATATAACAAATGTCTGGACGTGACGCAAAAGCTGCACTTGTTGGGATTCAAGCGAATCCTGAAATAGCGACAGCGTTCGAAGATTAGTCGGAGGTGCATAGGATGATCCATTTGCTTGCGAGAGCGTGATGCTAAATCATCTAGATAGGCCTCGACTATATGTTTGAGGTTGTGAAATGTAAAAGACATGGCCCGCTGGAAAGTGGCTCCAACATTCTTGAGGCCAAAAGGCATCTTACGATAGGCGAATGTACCCCACGGACAAATGAATGTCGTTTTGTGTTGGTCCTCTAGTTTGATCTCTAGTTTGATTTGGATTTGATTATATTCTAAAAAACCATCCATGAATGAAAATGATTCACAACCGACGCATTCTTCAATGATCTGGTCGATGAATGGGGTTGGGTAATTATCTTTTGGACATGCCTTATTCAAATCACGGAAATTGGTACATACACGAATCGTGCCTTGTTTTTTATCGACCGGCACAGGGTTTGACACCCACTGAGTCAAATGGATAGGGTAAATGAACCCTGCCTTGAGCGATTTCTCAACCTCACTCTTGATAGCTGCTGCTTTCCTAGGATTGACTGGATGAAGTTTTTGTTGAACAGGCTTAGCATCAGGATACATTGTGATTCCATGTTCAACTATTTTCGGATCGATGCCTGGCATTTCCTCATAATACTAAGCAAAAATGTCACGGAATTCTTTGAAAAGATCCATGTAAATCTAAATCTCTTTGGGGGAGCAATCCGCTCCGATGAAGACATTCTCCACGACGCTAGGGTTTCGGGAGATGTTGATAGGTATAGTGGCAACGATGGTCGCCATATTTCCCTCAGCATAAATTTCCTGTGTAGCTAAGAGGTTAATGGGACATGGCTGATCTCCCATCATGGTGATAGTGAATTCTCCTGCCTCGATTTAGCTTAACTCTAGGAGGAAATATGATTTGTGATGAAGATCTTCCCAAGGTTTGTCTAGACTAGTCATTGCTTTGATTACTGCTTCGTCCGAAGTCAAGACCAAATCTAGCGAATCGGTGTTGGCGAGAGAACCCTGAGCCCAGATAGGCTCTAAAGGTGGATCCAACTCTTGTGCGGGAGTCGGATCAGGAGTGGCTAAAGCTTGCTAGACTAAAGAGTATGCTGCTTCAGCGGCCGACAAGGGCATGGACATGCCGGAGTGCCCTGTCTCATCCATCATAGCTGATGGGGAAGGAAGAATCCAGGGATCCTGAAAGTAATTCGTGCGAAATGACGAAACATGAAAAATATCAACCTTGTGGTGATTTGATATAAACTTGACATCGTTATGAGGAGGTGGGTGATCGAAAGTACCCATCAAATATGGTCAAAAACCAACTCCTACGTTAACGACATCGGCTTGAGGATTATCAATCATGGGAACTGTGGATGCCCCCAAAGCTGGGTCAGGTCTAGAGAAGGACAATTGATCGATGGTCACTATCCGGCCTTCGTGCGGAAATAATAAGAATCAAAAAACTGTAGCGACCATAGCTTGCATAGCATAAGTCCAACTACAACCTAACAAGAGATTGTAGTCGAGGGGGGCATCGACTACTTCTACTTCGACACACACGGTCTTCCCTCCTAACTGCACAGGGAAAGAAGGAATGATGTCATGTGGTCTAAAAGAACGACCATCGAACGCAGTGAGGAGAGTAGGTGATGGAGACAAATCAAGCTGGCCTATGGCCTTCCAACATGCTAACGACATAATGCAAGTTGAAGCGCCCTCGTCGACTACCGTGCGGAAGATATTCCATGTAAAAGTTTTCGTGGGATGAGCCACTACTATATGAAACGCAACATGGTAAGGCAGACGAGGTTTCAAGTCGGTCGTATCTAACATGATGGTACCCGGGTTACAAGTCTCAGTAGAGCCTAAAGCAGTCAACAAGGCTTTCCTCTGAGCCGGGCAACTTTGGAGGACCTCCAAAGCGGACATAGCACAAGGGGTTTGGGATAAATCTTCCACCACAGAGTAATTCTGGGTGGCCCTTGCGTTTGGGTTATGAGAAGATTTCTTAAATGCACCCTTTGGAATGCGTGTCATCGTTTCTCCCAACATATTCTCAATCTATAGAGGAAGAGATGGGATTTCAGCTTCTTTTCCCTTCTCAGAGGTGCTTTGTTTACTATAGTCGTGTGCTCTAGTCGTTATTAAAGCATCACCCCTAACCATATATACGTTCGCGGAAGAGGAATTATTTGAGGGAGGGTAGGTTTCTTGGCTGCCCCCTTCGGCACTTGTAGAAGCTTGAGTTAAATTTTGCCCATGATGAAAGGGATTAGTCAACACGACTTGCTGTTGTTGTGTGACAAAATTTTGGGCCTCTTCAAGTCGAGGACACAGATGGGTTAGGTGGTCTTCCGCAAACAAATTGCATGGATACCTTGCCTTCTGTTTTTCCGTGGTGCCCTTGCCAGCATTATCAGTTGGTTTTTTCTCCCCCTTACCCTTCTTTCGTTGTTTTTTCTTCCCTTCAAGTTGTTGGTTGGCCTTTGGGTTAGTCGTCTACACGGAGTGTACTTCCGACATTTGGGTAGGAGGAGCAACCAAAGTAGTAGTTTGGCTGGCCACTGAGTGTTGTATAGATAACTGTTGCAATTGTTTTGTCAATTTTTCAACGGGTTTGGTTTGGGCTGAACCAACAATACCATCGGCATGTGGTCCGTCTCTCTGTCTGGTTTTATCCAATATTGATCATGGAGCATTCGGCAGGATGTTGTATAATAAACAAGACTGAGAATAGATATGCTCAAACTGTTGAGCCCTCATGATGGCATCTTCTTCGGAGAAAACTCCTGAAGTCGTGACGTCTTTGGATAATTGTGGGACTAAAGACTTAAGGAACCACTCTAGTAGGAATGCAGGTGGGACTGGTACTTTGATCAGACTCTTTCGGTGTCTCCACTCTCGGATATGATCAAAGATATGGTCTGTTGTCGTTTATTCGAAATTGGCTAGCAACTCTATGTCGGTGTCGTATCTCACAGGTAACTGGAAATGGTTAAGGAAGGCCATCGCCAGTTCACCAAAAGAAGAGTATCATGAGAGATCAAGCTCTATGTACCATTTCACGGCACTCCCGATAAGAGTGCGTTGAAACAATCGCAACTGGACGGAGTCATCTTTCAATGAGTTAGATGAACACCAAATNGCCAACGCATATCATGACAGATAGGATCATTTAACAACCTTGTCAAATCTGGCAAGTGTAACGTCGCCAGGAATGGTAGTTTGGGTTGCTGCTGATAGCCTGGGAAAAAGGGTCTTGGAGTTTGATTGGCACCAGGTTGCTAGGAAAATTTTGTCTTCTGGCCTGGATTCTGGTAGAAACCATGGCCCTGACCAGCATAGGGATTTTGCATCTGTGGAGACATCATTGGATGATTCCCCATGAAGGACATAGGATGTTGGGCATTCATCGTGTTTGACGGAATTTGGGAAGGATTACCCCATGCCGGTCCTGCTGGGAGTGGCATAGAATTATGTCCGGGGTTCCATTGACTGTGGAAAGAATTACCCCAGAATGGTATTCCAGAGGAAGGAACGGATCCTTGTATTGAGTTCCAAGGTCCTGGTATATGTGCCCCCGACGCAGGAATAGTACCCTGTGCCGGAGTAGACTGTCCAAAAATGGGAGTGCTCCTAGATGGGAAAGCAGTGGATGCAAAATTATTGTTACCAAACGTCCCATTCCAAACAAATGGTGATGAACCTACCGGCAAAGTTTGCGCAGGTGTTCCTTGACTCCCGGCTCCAAATGAACTCGTGTGTGCAGGCTGCCTGGCGGACTACTGATGCATACCACCAAGTGAAGGGGATGAAGGAGAGATATGACCTCCAGCGTAGGGAAAATCATTAAAAAAGATAGGAATGCCCCCAAGTTGACCTTGCAGAGGAGTGTTAGAGCTCCCTGCCCCCAGACCCAAAGTATGTAAAGTGGAGTGAGTGAGTGCAGTACTAGTACCCGAACTAGGCATACCGTATGAGAACGAAGGGCATGTCGCACTAGGTGTGAAGGGAGGTGTGGCTGCCACGATAGATGGGGACAGTCCACTATGCAACGTAGTTGCGGCCAAGACCATAGTGTCTTGGATCGTCGACGGCAAGTTAGGAGATGCTTCTCCTATGGTAGCAACGGTGATGGGAATAGAAGAATTCCCAGAGGAAGTAATAGCGTTTGTTGCCATAGCTATGTGAGGCACTAACAGGCGTTCATAAAATAGGATTGGTACACTGACCGATGGCCAAGTATCAGTGGTTGAGGTTTCAGCCGAGCCAAGATTGGCGGTTGATTCCTCCGGGAGTTGTTCAGGCTCAATGGTTTGTAACCCGGTTGCTTCGAAAGACCCTGGTCTAGCTTCCGCCTCAATGGTGGCGGGGGTGGCTCCAGTATAACTGGTGGCAGGCCCTGAAGCCTTCATGACCGGCGGAGCTCAGGATCCTCCACTGTGTGAGAAGATCCAAGACACACTAAGGTATTCTACACGTGCAAACAGTAACACACACTAAAAAATAAGCCCCTAAGAGATAAATCAAGCAAACACTAAACTAGTTGGAAGAACAGTTACAACAACCAACACTAGAGCAACTTACCGGTGCAAGTGCAACTCGAAAACAGAAGCACCCTCCGGGTATACTCTGCAAAGTGTGGCCTGATGTCTATCCTAGGTACTGCGGTATACCCTCGCAGTCACCTGTGTATGTCCCTAAAAATATTGGCAACTAGTTGGCCAGCACGCGAACAGTCACCAGGAGGGTAAAGTCGATAGTCGGGTAGACCACAATGAGCAGGGTATCAAGCCTGAAACCTGTCAAGGGTATCGAGAGAAAATGGTCTGGAAGACAACTAAGGACCTCGAATGGATTCGAGACCCACGAAGCCCCGTGGAAAATGCAAACGACGGAATCCCTTAACAAATCCTCGATGTGTGTTCTCCACTACGCTTGGTCCAGCTTTGGAGGGGTTATCTCTGCTACATTTCCTTACGCGACCTCGTGTTTAGCCCCTGTGTTAGAGGGGGGTCCTGGATAACTTTCATGTAACTGGACTTCTACACTCCCTATCACAGACTCCAATGTTTGAGTTTGAGTGGCCTTGGAGAGTTTCCTCTCTAACCTAATCCATGGCCCTAGTCCTGAACTAGTGTATGAACCCTACAAACAAAAAGTCTAATAGATTTTAAATTAGCGTTGCTTTTATGGGATTTTTTATGTCACAAGGTATGAAGGTGAAACTGATGATGTGTAAAGACTCAAAGCAAAACGAATAAGAAATGCTGGAAAAAAAAACTTTTACAAAAATGCAAAAATCAGCAACTTTTCAATAAGAAAGACTTCTTTTTCTTTTCAATTTTTCTAAGATTTCATGCAGCAAACATAAAGGAATTTTGCTCAATCTATGAGCTACTTATGCTCTAAATGCACTGCAAAAACTTATGAACAAAAAGACTTCTTCCTAGCTATTGATGCAGCAACACAAACTTCACACAAAGAAGCAAATGAAAAAGAGATAATTTTTATTTTATTTTATTTAAGTGCTAAATGAAGCAACAAAGGGAAAATGCTGACAAGCACAAAACTAA
>JASDQU010240620.1:0-11254 GCA_032191745.1 Picea mariana | reverse complement strand
ATTTTTGTGCTTTGTTAGGTAAACGCAGGCTGTAGTAGGCCTGCCAACATTCCAACGCGTGTAGTAGTAGGCCTGCCAGCATTCCAACACATGCAGTAGTGGGTTAGGGCGCGTGTACCTTCACCCAAGAGGATTTTCAAAGAGGTTTTTCAGCAGATGTTTTGGCAATGAAGGGATATGAGTTGGCATGATGCTAGGTAAGCATGTGTCGTGCAATTTAGGGTTATAACAGGGGGGGTCCAGAATCGCTGATAAGACCCGCATGCATCTGGATGGCTCAAGATCAAGTGCTCAGATCTACGATCAGTATTGGATTCTGGACCCCCCCATCTGTTTTTCCTTTAATGGAGGGGGGGAGGTCTGGAATGTGTCATAAACAGAGCACATAGATTTTTGGCTCAGAAGCAGGCGCGCAGATCAACAGCCCAAGATATATTTCGGACCCCCCCAACTATTCTGCCTTTAACTAAGGGGGGGGGTCCAGAATGGTACTCTTCCTCTGGCGGGCCCATCTTTATACATGGCAGCGATCCAATGGCTCCAAGTACCATCATCTCCTACTATCTGATAGACCATCCTCACCTCTAGATGTCACCATTCATCTTTCCTGAAGTAGTCACGTCCCATAACTACTGTCATTTCTTCCCCCCCAGTCATTCGTGGCAAGCCCCCTCACTATGACCTTTACCCTAATCGGTAGCCTCCATGTCACTCATCCGTATCCCTCAGTCACCGTCACCTGCCATCTCACACTCTAAGTGATCTGTTGGCCATTTATTACTGGATGACATATCCGTTAGCCAGCTGACCTATCTCCCGCACCCAACAGACACCCATTTACTCAAAAATACCCTTTTCCTCCTATTTTCACCATTTACTCACTTATCGCACCAGAGATATTTACCCCGTTTTCTCCTCCATTACAATCAATTTCCCCCCACCAACAACCACCCCGCTAACGTTGTTTTTTCTTGCAGGTACTGTTGCAGTAATGGCGCCAAAGTCCAAACAAGTAGAAGGAGAGGAGAATCTGTTTCTCCCACCTCCTGTCAACCTTGACAGGATCCCCATGGCATTATGATCCATGTGGGATCATCTCTGAGATGAGGGTGAAAAACAAGAACATCTCATATGTTCATGAAGCTAGGCCTGAAGTTGAGAAGTTCGCAAATCAGACAGCCTGGGAAACTAATACATTGGTCGAAGTAGAACAGCAGGATCCCCCGGCCACTATAACTCAAACAACCATGCCACAGGTCCCAAAAGAGAAAATGCCTTGGAAAGATTTATCTCTGCCTGTCACGGAGGTGTCGTCTAAAGAGTTCTAGCTGCATACTAAGAGGCCTAAGACTATGCCAGTTCTTGGCCTGACCGAAGAAAAAGAAGCCCCATCTACAACAGTGACCAAGGTTGATAGGCCACCCTTTGGTTCAAGCCTCCATAAGGTCATAACCTCAGCAGTGCCAGAGAAATCTACAGATTCTCCATTGACCACCCAGCTAGGCAAGGTGGGACCAAAGCTGAGTATCTTCGAAAAGTACAAGCTGATCAAGAAAAGGAACCAGACCTTGACTAGCAGCACTTGCGCCTAGTTCTAGAAGCAGACGTCGACTGCGCAACATAGGCTGTTATCGACATTCGACACCGATAAGGGTAGAATGCATATGACATTCCTCTAGGCACAGGTACCAGATCCAAAGGTGATCACTGACTACAAGAGGGCCACCTTCGAATTCCAGATGAAGGACGTGCATCCGACCGATCAGATGGATCTTCAGAAGTAGACAGGGGAAATGGTCTTTTACATGCTGGCGCATGCTTCCACTACTACGTCGAAACTGCAAGTGTCCCTGAACAATGTTCAAACACAACTCAAGTTGGAGAAGATATCATCCTTTTCCAAGGACAATAGGATCAAGACTTTGGAGGAGCTGGTCCTCAAATTCGATTACGATCCTTCGAATGTGAAAGCAGCTGAGGAAATGATAAAAAAGAAGAATGCTGACATAGCCTCCTTGAGGAAACAACTGAAGCTCCTTCCCACATAGGATTCGCAGGTGAAGGAGATAGCAGAGAAAGAAGGAGAGAAATATGAAATTATTAAGCTGCTCATGGAGCAGAACGCACAGCTAAAGGAGATGGAAGATGAGATGGAGAAGCTAGTAAAAGAGAAAGAGCAACTAAATCCAATGGAATTCATTCCATTGAGTGTTATTCCAATTTCAGGAGTGAGCATAGCATCAGTGGCAGATGTCCCATCCGTGACTCCATTGACATCCCTAGAGAAGACAACTGACCTGGCTAAGTCTATGGAAAAGATGAACCTGTAGGAAATGGAGATTAGCAGGCTTAAAAAGGAGATTGACAACCTTCAAGAACTCACCTCCTTTTAGAGCAGCCTCTCCAAGGAAAAGAAGGTGACAGATCAGCTCAAACAGGAGTTACAATAGCTCCGGAAGCAAACAGTGGCAGGAAAAACTTTGGCCGAGGTTAAAGAAAGTGTATGGACAGACATCACCAAGTCCATGAACGAGATATGGCCCATGATATAGATCATGTTCGAGTAGACTGAATTGGTACAAAGAAGCAAGCAAGCCATTGAGTAGATCAGGTCAGAATTGGGAGAGATGCCAACACAGGCAAACAAGATCATTAAGTTCCTGAATTCTAAGACCAGGGAAGAACTGGAAGAGATGAAAATTGAAGACATAATAGAGACCATCCTTGAGGTCAAAAGAGTTTTGACCAAGAGAGGATTAATGCTTCAGTTGGAAGAATAGGTTCAGTCCATGGACCTAGGGGTACAAATATTCTTCAGTAAGATTGAGGCTCTCCAGAAGAAAGGTCTTCCTGGTCTGAAGGTAATCAATGATAAATTGATGACACTTCAAGACTACAAGAAGAGATTGGCCGATGTGGCTAAGGACAGTTCAAAGGTTGCATGAATTCAAGGGAGCATCACTGGCAAGGCATTCCTAGATGCCCCTCAGTGGGATATCAGTATCCAACATGAGATTTGATACATCTTCCTCACCAAACCTATCTTCGCCAAGTACATAGAAATGGATGAAGTGTATCAAAGGCTACTCAAAGTCAACGTGCCCAGTCATCTCTGATGGGAGGAACTCTGTGATCTGATCGAGTAGCAGATGAGTTGTCCCAATCCAGTCAGTTGTCCAGTCAGATGAGGTCGTGCAGAGGCTTCATCAATGGCCCACCCAGAAATTAGCATGCAGTTACACAACATCATCAAGCAGTTCCTAGATTTAGGAAATTTGTTAAGTTAGTTAGGCTAAAAATAGATTTAACACGTCCTGATCATTAATGATAGGATCATTTGTAATTTGAGTTATAAATACTTCATCTTTCAAAGTATTGGGGGTTGTTGATCTTCACAGCCTGACGCTGTTAGACTGTAATATTTTTGAAGAGATCTTCCATTAATAAAAAGGAGGCACTTTTACAGGATTCTTGCGTGTATTCACTGGTGACATTTTTCTCTCTAAGTTGAATGTTATTATCGCTTTGTTATCATATTATTTTCTGGATCTAATCTTTAGAAGTAACGAACGTTGCAGGATTTATCTCGTATACCCTTTTTCTAACTTGAAAGATTTTAGTGTTTTATCTTCTGGTGTTTTCAATAAAGAAATTCTTAACTGCTTCTTTGTTGAAATTATCTTTCTCACCTTTTCTGCTTTTCATCATTTATGCTACTAAAGAATCCAGTGATTATATTATCTCACCCTGTGAAAGTTTTCCTTTGCATTTCTGGTTTGGATTTCACATTTTATTTAAAACACAGACCCCCAATGGATGTGTAGACTGTCTCAACCAACTCGTCAAACACTATAACAACAAAAACCGACTTATTTATTTACCTAGCCTAATATTTAAAATTTGAAACATAACTGAATCATATAGAGAGATCCCTCTCTGAAGTTGGAAGGGCTAGATCCCAGCTTCAAAAGCGGTTGGATAAAGTTACATTTTGTGGATTTCTTCTAATGTCAACCTCTAGGAAATTTACAGAGTGCTAACATAGTGGCGACCATACTGGGGAACGAGAACTAAAAATTTATAATTTCACGTTTTCTTCCCCTTAAAAGAAAGTCTGTTCCTGAAATATTGCAAATTTGAGAAGAAAGTAATGTTTAAAGGTTGATTAAAATTTGTGCATATTATTTTCAGTCTCATAAAACTAAAAAGTATATATATAAAAAATCAAAAAGAAATCTGGCTCCCAAGAATGTTATACTCGATCTCATCTAGACCCAGAACCTGCAATAGTGACAGATAACCCGGAACAGTTGCTCAAGAAAAGGACCATAGTTGAAGGCTCAATAAGCCATACTCCCTTTCATAAGTCCCTTTCCTTTTCAGGGGAGCTCGTTACCTTTCAAAACCCTGACTTTGACACCTTTTCCCGATAAAGCCTGGTTAGAACACGGTCCGATAGTTTTGTGACTGGAATCATTTTTGACCCAACCATTTTGCAACCCTGAACCCCTGAAGTTCTGTCTCCCACCGCTAAACCGCAAACCACTCCCTCAGTGTTGTCCATTCCCTCCTCATCCTCATCTTCGGTCACTACCTTGCCTATCATCCAGCCTATTATCCCACCTCTTCCACACATCATGGAAGCTAGATATGCTCCCTTGGTGTTGGTTGCGCCTCTTCATGCCATGCCCCAAGACTATCAAATGAGACTTCCACAGTTCGATGCAACAGGACCTTTAAATGCCGAACAACATGTTGATAAAATGAATGATTATTATGATCTGCATGAAGTAGATGAGGTTGATGTTCAAATGAGATTGTTTGCCCAAAGTTTGACAAGTGACATTAAAAAATGGTACAAAGGTTTGCGTGCCACTTCAGTCCTTGACCTTACCGCATTCCAAAGGAGTTTTCTAGACAGATGGGAGGTAAAGAAAAACCCTCTCCAAATATTGTCAGAATACGAAAATATTAGAAGAAATCAAGGTGAGACAGTACAAGATTATTGCACTCGTTTCAATAACCTGTACAATGCAATCCCAGCTAAAATCAAACCTCCACAGGGTTTGGCATTGATAAAATTCCCTGATGGTTTTGACGCTGACATGTCATACGAACTAAGGGAAAGAAATTCTACCACCCTGGAAGACATGCAGAAAAGCGCAATAAGTGTGGAAGCCAATTTGTTGGCAAAAAGGGCACGTCAGAGGTCAGAGAAAAGAGTCACAATTAAAGAGGAACCTTCCACATCAAACTCAGATTCCAAATTGTATTCCTTGGCCAGAGAAATAGAAAGAATGATGGAAAGACTTACTGTGTCAGACAGAAATCCTCCAAGAGAAAACCCACCAGCTCCTCAGGTTCGAAATCCTAACTTCAGGAGAAACCCTCCTCAAATCAGACAGAGGGATCCTAGGGATCAAAGAGAGAAGAGAGGTCCAGATCAGCAGATCAAACCTCCCCTACAAGAAAATTATGATGATGAAGGGGAGGAAGTGATTGTGGAACTAGAGGATACTCACATAAATCTCATGGGCATTCACGATAACGAAGATATTTTCCTCACCTAAGAAGAAAAAGAAATTTTTCTTCTCAATCAAACAAAAGTAAGTGAAGAAGCTGAAGATGCAGAACAACAGGCATTCGAAAATGCCATTTTGGAGGTACACCGGCAGTATAATATGCGGAGTAAAAAGATAGAAGGGAGTTCCCCAAAAAAGATGATTGAAACGAAGAAGGTAATCGAAACCAAGAAGGCCTCTGAGCCATCTGTTGAAAAGATTCCTGAAAAGAGCACTGTCAAAGTTCCTACGAAGAAAAACCTGACTATTTTGAAAAGATCGTCACAGCGCGAGGTTTCACCTATTAATCCACCAAGTACTTCTATCCAGAAGAGTGTGGTGGACAAACCAGAATTGATGAGCCAAGGCAAAGCTCCTACACCTTTCAGCCTTGAGGGGGAATTAGCCAAAGTAAAGATTCCCATTCTACTTTCTGAGTTGATGAACAAAGACATTTATCGTTCACAGGTGATTAAAGCACTGACAATTGAACCTGACATAGGCACAAAGGACTTAACCATTGGATCAGTAAATCATTCAAATACTGCGAACCTTATAGATGATCAACCTGAACTTCTATTTGGACCTGAAGTAGATGGCCGAGACGATAATGGTGATGTCGCTCCTTTTTACATCAGTCTAAACATACATGACCTAATATTGCATAACGCTATGCTGGATTTAGGTGCTTCCCACAATCTGATGCCTAAAGCAGTGATGGAGAAACTGGGACTGGAGATCACCATACCTTACAAGGATTTACACTCATTTGACTCCAGTAAAGTTAGATGTATTGGTTTGATCAAGGACCTATGTATCACCTTGGTTCAGATTCCTGCAAAGAGCATGGTAATGGATGTGGTAGTTGCAGACATCCCTCCAAAGTATGGAATGTTGCTATCCCGGTCTTGGGGGGCTAAGTTGAGAGGTACCCTATAGCTAGATATGTCTTATGCCACTATCCCAGTTTTCGGGCAACAAAGAAGGCTATATAGAGAAACATTGATGAAATACATGGTCAGTAGCCAAGAAAAACCACACAACTATCCTCTTTACTCCATGCATTATGACTTGGATTCTTTTATCCTGTATAACGATGGTGACACAGAAGAGAAAAACCCTCAGCTGGAAGAAGAGACATATGGTTTGGATGCAGGCCAAGAAATCATTGAGGTAGTAAGGATGAAAAATGTGATAACTGAAGAATTACCGGTAGATTTCTGCAGCATGGATTTTGATGGAGCAGTAAGCAAAGAAGGAGCTGGAGTAGGAGTCTAGCTGCATAATCACAGAAACAGGTATTCAGAAAACCATTCTTACAAATTAAATTTCCAATGCACTAACAATATTTCCAAGTATGAAGCCTTCATGCTCGGTCTGAAGCTTTTGAAAAGAGTTGGTGCTAAACAGATTATGGTAAGAGGTGATTCTAAGTTGATAATCAAGCAAATAAAAGGTGAGTACACTGCAAAACACCCATGTCTTAGAGCTTATAGGAATGTTGTTCTTGATGCCCTTAGATGTTTCACTGAAGTTGACTTGTAGGTAATGCCGAGGAGACAACACATTCTAGCGGATGGATTGGCTATGTTAGCAGCCACATGTAAGATTCCTTTCCGCTCGATTCACCCATACACTGTTGAGGTGAAATGCAGACCAACCGTTCCCGGCAATATCAGGTACTGGCAAGTGTTTGGTAATGATGATCAAATCAAAGACTTTTTGCAGTGTAAAATTGATTTTGAATGTACAAATATATATTTAGAGAATGAGGATGAAAATGTAAATAGGTCTGATTTTGAAATTGATAGTGTAAATAGTGTAGATTCAGGAGAATTAGGCGATGATGAGATGGAGGCCGATATTTTGCATTTGAAAAGTAATGTTTTACCTAGGGGTCTAGTTCCTTTAGAGGACTTGTTTGATTTTAAAGATGTAGCGAAAAAACCAAAAATTGAAGCCAATGGACAAGAGGTAGAAGACTGTAATATAGGGACTGAAGAGAAACCCAGGATAGTCAAATTGTCTAAGTCATTACCCCCTAAGAAAAAAATCAAATACATTGAGTTGTTCAAAGAATATGCGGATATCTTTGCCTAGGGTTATGAGGATTTGAAAGCTTATGATACTAGCATCATACAACATAGGATTCCAATAAAAGAAGACCAAAAAACATTCACACAGAAACTTAGGAGGATAAATCCCAAGTTACTCCCTCTGATAGAAAAGGAAATAAAAAAAATGTACGATGTCAAAATCATAGTCCTGTTGCGTTTTTCCAAATGGGTCTCTAATTTGGTCCCTACATGTAAGAAATCTGGGGAAATCAGACTTTGCATAGATTTCTGGAATCTGAATAAGGTCTCCCTGAAGGATAATTACCCCTTGCCAAAAATGGACCACATCCTGCAAAGGGTGGTCGGGTCCAGTCGAATCTTGTTGTTGGACGGTTTCTCGGGTTACAATCAAGTCCTCTTCCACCCATATGACCAAGATAAAACCTCTTTCACTACACCGTGGGGCAATTTCATGTATGTAAAAATGCCTTTTCGTTTGATGAACGCAGGAGCCACATTCCAGAGAGTGATGGACATCGCCTTTGTGGAGGAATCAGGTAATTTTATTGTTATCTATTTGGATGACATAACTGTGTTTTCCCAGTCTGATGACGAGCACCTGAGGCATCTCAGATGAGTCTTTGAGAAATGCAGGAGGTTTGGGATTTCTTTAAATCCTATGAAAAGCCTTTTCGGACTAGAAGAAGGCAAACTGCTAGGACACATCATCTCCAAGGACAGAATCAAAATTGACCCCAGCAGAATCGAGGCCATACAAAAATTAGAACACCCANGTCTTTTATCGAGAGAATAAACTTTCTATGAAGATTCATTCCCAATCTAGTATAGCTCCTCAGAAACATTACGAATATGCTAAAAAAGGATGTTAGAAAAAAATGGGACACTAAGTCCAGACAGTCTTTCGAACAAGTCAAACGAGCACTCACGGAGGCCCCTGTCCTGATCAATCCCGATTTTACCAAGGATTTCTATCTTTTTTCTTTTGTTTCCGAACATACTATAGCAGCGGTATTACTACAAAATAATAGCGAAGGGTATGAACAACCCATAGATTTCTTTAGTAAAGCATTAAGAGACGCTGCTTTGAATTACAAGATAATGGAGAAACAAGCTTTTGCCTTAGTAAAAGCCATAAAAGACTTTAGAGTCTACATTCTCCATTCCCACACCATAGCATATGTTCTGAATGCGGTAGTAAAAGACATTTTGACCCAGGACAATCTGGATGGAAGAAGAGGAAAATGGATTGCTATCATTTTAGAATACGACATAGAGATTAAGCCTACGAAACTAATCAAGGGTCAAGGCCTAGCAAAATTAATGGCTGAATCTAATTTCCATGCTCTTGACATTAATTTTTTAGCTGCAGCAGATGAACAGGGAAAGATGGTGACTCCAAGCATGAGAGAGGTATTTCTCAACTCTCCATGGTACACAGACCTTATATTCATTTTGCAAAATTTATAATCTCCCCCTAGTTTGACTAAGACTAAAGCTAGGTTTTTAAAGTTGAAAGCCTTAAAATTCTGTATTCTAGAAGGCAATTTGTATTGGAAAGATCCTGGAGGTATTCTGTTAAATTGTTTATTGAAAGATGAAGCTGATAAAGTGTTACAAGAATTTCATGCAGAAGAATGTGGTGGCCATCTGAACTGGAAGGTCACAGCCAACAAAATCCTCAGAGTTGGTTTCTATTGGCCCACCCTATTCGTCGATGTACATCATAAAGTGACCGCATGTCATCAATGTCAACTGTTTGAAGGCAAGAGGAAACTCCTCCCTCTACCTCTGAAACTGATCTCAGTTGAAGCCCCTTTCCAACAATGGGGATTGGACTTCATTGGAGAAATACATCCCCCTTCTTCAGGCCAGCATAGGTGGATTCTCACTGCCACCGATTATTTTACCAAATGGATCGAAGTGGTACCAAGTAGGCAAGCCACTGACTCTGTTATTATCAAATTCCTTGAAAATATTATCTTGTCTCGCTTTGGATGTCCTAGAAAGATTATAACTGATAATGCAACTACTTTTCGGTTGAAGAAACTCATAGATTTCTGCAACCAGTATCAAATTGGTTTGGGACATTCCATAGCTTACTACCCTCAGGGGAATGGGCTGGCAGAATCTTCAAACAAAACCTTGGTAAACATCATCAAAAAAACGTTGCAGGAAAACAATAAATCATGGCATAACAAGTTGGTGTTCGCATTATGGGCCGACAAACTGACCACCAAAAGGTCAATCGACATGTCACCTTACTAGCTGGTCTATGGTACAAAAGCAGTTTTCCCCACTTCCTTAGGACTCCATGTCATGAAGTTGCTTCAAGATGTACAAGCCGAGCCAAATGACTCACAGAGAAGGATCAACCAGATGATCCATTTACAACAGTCTAGGGAAGAAGTTTTCAACAAGACTCAGGTAATCCAAGAAAGCATCAAGAAGATTTTTGACAAAAGAACCAAGGAAGATGATTTTGAGATAGGAGATTTGGTGCTGAGATGGGATGCTAGAAATGAATACAAGGGAAAACATGGAAAATTTGACAGTCTGCGGAGAGGACCATACATGATTCAAGCATTCAGGGGAAATAACGCTTTCTTGCTAAACAACGTTGATGGGACAGATCTGCCAGGAGGACCTGTAAATGGTAGGATGCTGAAGCATTATGTGCCACCTCAGTAGAGACTCGAGTTTCACTCACCATTGTACATACAATTTTTATTTTTCACCTGCATTTTCTAAGTGAATAACATTAGTCAATTGGTTGAAGCCCGAAGAGAAGGCCCTAAGCCGTTGACCACTGTTCTTCCTATTTTTGAGAATAAAACCAATCAATCAACGAAGGCTACGAGGCAGAAATTTTCAGAATTAAAGGAACCAGGATTCTTGGCACTTCATAGGGCAAGTACCATCCCCAGGTGGAGCCGTTGTTATCAACCTATAAGTTATAGCATCAACTGGTGACTGGGATATCATCTGTCTCTAATATTTTTTGTTGACAAATGATTTTTCATTCTGCAAATAATTTAAAAAGGAAAAGAAAAAGAAAAAGAAAAGAAAAAGAAAAAGAAAAGAAAAGAAAAGAAAAAGAAAGAAAAGAAAAAGAAAAGAAAAGAAAAGAAAAAGAAAGAAAAGAAAAAAGAAAAAAAAAAGAAAAGAGGGCATAAAATAATTCAATAAAAGCCCTATGCAATAATAGTAACTTGATCCATACCTTTCAAGCATGGCCAAGTTCTTTTTAAATTGATGTTGATAGGGTAGTGAATGAATTTGGCTACACAGTTTAATCTTAGCCGAAGTGTCTAGGTTAGATTAGTGAATAAATCTGGCCAGACTGTCCAATCCTGGTCGGATAGCCCCAGGGTAGAGTAAATTATTAACCCAACAATCTAATCTGGGTTAATTGTCATAGGAAGCTAGGTTAGAATATAGGCTAGTTGCTTTGTTTCTTCATTTCAATAAGAACCAGTTTGATGATCAATGTTGCACCATGATTTGGATACCTAAAATGTTGTTCGACTAACCCCTTGGTGGTGTAGACATGAAAAGTCTGGGAGAAAACCCATGAAAAAGAACTTATCCTAAGTTTCCTCGGCGCATGTACATTTT
>JASDQU010240619.1:228406-242807 GCA_032191745.1 Picea mariana | reverse complement strand
CTGTCTTCTGAAGGACAAATTGACAACAAAAACCATAGAACAACCGTTTTGTACAAGGTGCTTTCTAACAGCATTCAAAGCACAAATTGGCACATTGAATAATTAAGTGTTCTTCAACCAGCTATATGAACCTCTAACATCATCGATTTCAACAAGGGCGTTATTTTAACTATCCTTTAAAACTCTCTTTTTTTTTTGACAAATGGTTTTCACTGTATTCTAGTCATTTTACATGCCATTGGTGTTGAATATTCTAGAAGGAATAAGAACAGGGGCACCAACCAAATCGCTGAAGAAAACAAATGTCTACAATGCACGACAATGGTGACGATACTGTCAATGCTGAAGCTTTCACAACTGAGAAAAGGGTGTGCGAGAAGCTTAAGGCTCTTTTTGATGATCAGCATGTGTGTAAGCCTGATTTCTTCCAACCTGAGGTACGCCTTGCAATGGAAAATTATGATAATGAAACCCCTGCCATTCACGAAATCTAGGTATATGGCCTTCAGGAAAACACCAGTATCTCTCAATCCCTTCATAATTTTGCAGAGTTTCTCGCGAACTAGTCAATTGGGGTCGTCTCGGATAAAACCCATGTCGTCGTTTTTGAATATTCTTCGCCATTTTCCTAGAAACTCAGCTCGAAATTCCCTGTTGTAAAACCACTGCGTTTTCCCGGCAGTTCTGATAAACAGTGCCGCAGGGATCAGAAAAATGGATTTGGAAGAGGTATTATTCGTTGCGCGGTGACCTCATTACTGGCCACGTTGCTACGGTGGTATTTGGTATAACATCACAAGCGCGCGAGGATCTTTCCATTAAACAACATCTATCTTTAAAACGCGTGAACCGTCAATTTCCTCTAACTTACATCTCCACCGTAAACGTTTGAATGAACCTGTTCAACTTGCGATGATAACACAACTGTCTACAATTTGAGTGTCCTCGTTGGCGACACACAAAATATAAGAAATGGTTTTCAGAACCCACTTCACCGTCGATCTGTTAACAATTCTGCATACTGCGTCTTCTGGATTATGGAAATAATCCCACATGCACAGCGACAAAGAAAAATTATTATTTTATATATGTCGTTGCATGCATATTAAATTGACGTGTAGATCACACTCATAACACTTTGAACTTGGTTTGGATTGGCTTGACATATGGTTTGAGTGATTCGTTTGATGACAAAGGGTGATTGGAAAGTGGAAACAAACACTTTTTTAGACAAAGGTATACTAGGTAAATAAATGATTTATAAAGTGGAAAATAATGGGTAAGAAAGCAAGTTTAATATAAATGGGTAAGGTAATGAAAACGATAGGTAAGGTAGGTTATAAAAGAAAAAAAAGTATTTTATTTAAAGAAAAATAAAACTTTGGCGATAGACCAGCGGTAGAATAAATTTGCCATAAGTTAGGAAAACATTATATGTGGCATATGATTGATATTTGTGGGGTTGAGACACAGGAATTATATGTGGCATATGATTGATATTTGTGGGGTTGAGACACCAGGAACGGATAAATTTTGGGCAATCTTGAATGCAATGGGTAAGGTAATGAAAATAATAGATAGGGTAGATTATAAAAGAATATATTATTTTATTTAAAAATAAATAAAATTTAGGTTATAGATTAGGGATAGAATAAATTTGATATAAGTTAGGAAAATATTATATGTGGTATATGATTGATATTTGTAGGGTTGAGACACCATGAATGGATAAATTTTGGGCAATTTTGAATGGAAAGTTGAAAGATTTTTTACAAAACCATTTCATGTTTCAACAACTTGAATGGGGATTTGTACTTATGTCAGATATGGAGTCGTTGGTACTCCATAAAACGCTCTTTCTATAAACTGCTCATGCGCATATAGTGTACCTAAGACAAATTTTTTCTTTAATTTATGTGTTTCCATGTAGATAACTGGTATCTTTCCAATTATGCCTAGAAATTAAATGTGGAATATTATCCATGTCTTCAATAGGCATTAGGCCATAAATGTGAACAATAAAGATATAGCATTGATACATCATGATGCTCACCATTGTATGATGGATACAATTGGAAGGATTTAGGAGTGCTAGTTTTCAATTTGTTGGATTGTAGAGCAAGGTATATTTTTAGTCTTTAGAGCACTTTCTTGGGAAAGGGGAAGCAATTTTTTAATTAATTTTTGTAGATTTTCTTGTGGTAAGTGCCTATTAACCAGATTGTACTGTATCATTGTGATTTCAAACATAGTGGTCATGATATTTCTTATAGTACGTTCTCTTTGCATGATAACCAAATTGTAGTCACATTGGAGCCATTGAAGTATACAGGTCATACAATTTCCAGATTAGGGTTAAAATAACAATTTCAAAAATATCATGTGAGTGACAAGTCATAACCAATTTTGGATGCGGCCTCGCAAACATAATTTTATCTCTATCTGAAAACCTAATTGTAGTCCACCAATGCCATCGAAAGTAGAGTGGTCATTCCATTTCTAATTTAGGGTCATAGTAGCGATCTTGAGAAATATTGAGGAAGTTATGGCCATTTTAAACTTGCAACACCCAAACCCTAGCAAAACCAAAGGTTTGGAAAATTCACAAAAATTGAGGAAGGGAATCAAATGATGAGCCAAAATGATGGAATTATGTAAAAATATGCAAGAGGAAGGGAAACAAATCTTGAAAAATCTTCATGGGGAAATGTTGAACTTATCATAAGAGGCTTTGTTTCTCCTTGCCTGTGTTCGAAAGATTCAAATGCAATTGTCATTTTCCCAACTACTACATGTTGTATGTAGATTCAATATTGTTTATAATTAATTGTTAGCAAAAATTGTTCTACTACTTCCTTTTCAAAGCATCATTTCCCAAACATCTTCAAGACATGGTTTTCACTAAATATGACAATGACAAGTGGTTTTTGCAATAGTGTTTTAATTTAATTTTTCAGCAATTTATTTATATTTTGTTTATTGGGTATGTTACAACAACATATATTGATTTAGAGAATGGTAACCTACTTGATTTTTCATTTGTAGGATTAGAGTGAAAGTTTATGTGTACATGAGTGAGGATGTTTGTCTACATGGCTAAATATTAGTGAGCTTTGATAGAACTTTGCTTTGCCTATTCTAAAATTATTTGTGTCTACAATTCTGCAAGGATGCAATAGCTACATGGAGAGGTAGGGGAAGTATCTTCTAATAGCATTGATAAGGAATAATAATTCCATATTCATGCAATAATAGTTCCTTGATTTAGTTTTATATACGATAGAGATGTGCCAGGTGAAATGATTTGTCATTTTTTTCATTTGGTGTGAGATTTTTGTTTCTTCTTATTGGTAATTACAATTTCTCATAGTAAGTAAGTAGATTCTTCTAACGATAAAAATGTTTTCATAATTTATGATTATTGTAGTTTTCTTTTGTACATAGCCATAAAACATAAAGTCCTTGCATTTTGTATTTATGTGTATCACGTAGGTTTTTCTATATTTTAGAGGTCTCAATTAAACAGCAAATTAAATGTTATGAATTAAATATGGTCTTTAAAGAACATGTAAGAGACATGTTTACCATATTATGTTATAAAAATTATGTTTACTATACTATGTTATAAAGGTGAATTCCAACTCAAAGGCACTAAAAAAGCAATTGAGACAAGCTATACTTCTTGATAGTTATATGAGCTCTCAAGGTCCATCTCTAGGTTGTTCTCTCCATTATCGTAAACCTTAAATGATTATGATATATAGATGAACTTGGATTGTGTGGGAATCTTCTCCTTATATATAAGGAGTTATTGTGTAACTTATCATAATATTATCATGGAAATTTTGCAAAGGTGCCTCCAACTATGCTTGTCAAAATTTCACATCCAATTTTTCATGTAAATAATGGGATGACCACAAGAAAAAGCCCCAAAAATAAATAAATTATTAGTAAAATTGATTCATTTCAATAGTTTGTTATACATAATTGTGATTTCAATGAGCATGGGACATCTAGTTTCTTTGTTGTTGTCATGCAGATGATATGAATTTTAGATGTTAGGATATTAAATACTTACAAACATGCTAGCAAAATTCTTGTGAAAAGGTTGGAAATATGTTTTGGTAGATATCCTTAAATGATTGATGTTGTTGAGCTTATACCTAATACCTATAGACCATGGTCTCTACATTCTAGAAATTTTGGAGGATCATTTATTTGTGTGGCTTCAATGGCCTCAAGATTCTTTGCTATTTTTAAAGGATAAGTTAGAGAATTTGATTTCATAAAAAAGTTAATAAATATAAATACATACAAAGATTCTATACTTGGTAGGAATTTTACTAATTTTATATTATTTATCATGCAAGATTCACTTTTTTCTTCTAGATCAATTTGAAATTTCAATTGTGGAATATTTATTGAGATGTCAAACATCGATCGTGGGAAGAAAAGATCAAGACAAAATTATTTATCATTATGCTTTCAAAGACCTCAATCCAAGGATCAACATTCTCTTCATGCTTCAAGCTCTTTTGAGAAGCCTATAACTGAAAGAGATGTCAACTCTTGTGAGAATGCATCTAATATCCAAATAATATAGGAGGAAATAAGTTCCTATGGTGATCAAAGTGAGATAAATGCATTTTCACCAGAAATTGGCAGTATAAATGTTGAAAATATTTCATTAGAAAAGAACACAACCAATTCACGGAAAAGAAAAAAAGGCCAATGGGACATAGGGAGAGGCTTCCAACCAGATTGGGTCTCAAAATTTTCATTTATTGAACAAATGCCTCCAAAAAATGAGAAAGAGAAACCAAAAGTTAGATGCGATATATGTAGTTGGAAACTTGGCACGCCAACGACACTTCAGATGAAGTTAGATACAATAGAGAAGCATGTAGGAAAGGTGTATGAAAACAAAATTGTAGATGACAAGAAAAAATCTATTGTCAAATGGAAATCTTCTAAGGAATGTCGACATGTCAAATAAGTCGATGAATATAATAAATATTTAATAAGTAAGGAAAAACTCGAGGCAAGTGGAGGAACCATCACATTTCTATTCGGAAAGACGATGGAAATAAATTTGTTATCTAAGACAATTCAATTAAGCATTATATTTCAAATCTTATCTAAAGGTCGTCCTATGACAGATTATCCAGATTACATGAAATATCTCTTTTCTTCATATTTCAAACTTTCCATCTTCTCATTGGTCTTTAACGAGTGGTTGGGAATGGGCAAAATTTCTAGCTCAAGTAGAAAAGGATGATATGAAAGAGAAGATTGCAAATGCTAGGTTTGTGTCATTGTATTTGGATGAGGTTAGAGCTATTGATAATACTTCATGGATATGTATGAGTATTTATATGGTTAATGACCATATTAGGCATTCATATCTACTTGGGGTTTGTAAAATGAGGGAGAATTCTACATCTAAAAATATTTATGAACTTGTTATTAATAATTTGAAGGAAATTGCTAGTATGGATCATTTAATGATCTCAAAAAAGTTGGTATGTGTTGGAGCAGATGTAGCATCGGTAATGCAAGGACAAAGGAATGGCCTTTGTGTTAGACTACAACAATCAGTTTCACCGTATATGTTGAGTATTCATTGTATGGCTCATAGGATGAATATTGCATTTAAAATAGTAAGCAAGTTTCCATTAGTTTCAAAAGTTGGAGATCTTGTACGAGAGGTTTATGCATACTTTTCTCGTAGTCCCAAACGATTTTTAGAGTTTAAAAAATGTGTCGATGGTGTTACAAATGGAAACAAACTTTTAAAAGATATTGATACAAGATGGATCTCATTTAATGGACCAACTCAAATATTATTTAGTGAGTACCAGTCCTTGGTAGGGGTGATGTATGAACATCATTTTAGTGTAGATAGAGCTCAAGATCTTCTCTTTCAACTAACTAACATAGAGGCATTATTAAAATTTGTTGGAATTATTCCTGTGCTAGATGAAATAAATGTCCTCATGAAAATGTCTCAAAGTCGCACAATGTATATTGTAGAATACACAAATGCAAGAAAATTTGCATGCCTTTCATTGGATAATTTGTATATGATTCCAGAGTCTTTTGGAGGTCCACGGTTTACAAATTAGACTACGATCATTGATATTGAAAATGAGATAGTTCTTTCGAATTCATCGCATTGGTTTTTGATATTCGATGTTTCGGACCAAACCAGTGTGGTCCATCATCAGGAAAAGTATTATGAGATATGAAGTAAAAAAGATATAACAAGTGTAAATAAATACCTGAAAAGTTGTTATGAATAGCCGACTTGTTTAAAAATGAAATCAGTAAAAATAAAACCTAAAAATATTATTTATTTATTAAGAGTCGACTTATTAAAAATGAAATCAAGAAATATAAAACCTAGAAATATTATAAATTAATTTCTAGAATGAGTCATAGTGGTTAGTGTTGGGATCTAATTTTGACTAATTTTCCATCCATCATCTATGTTTAGATTGTTAGGTTGTTTTTCAATTTTGATGGCTTCTCTGAATTTCCTATTGTGAAAGTGATCTATCTTGGCAAGAATTTTGGCATTTTCAATACAAATGTGATGTTTAGTTTTGTCTGAATGTTTTGCCAAGGCTGAGGGACGAGTGTGATTGTGTTTGATGTCAGCGGCATGTTCTTGAATCCTAATTCTAAAGGAACAACCTGTTTCTCCTATGTATTGTTTACCACACGAGCACGGGATCATATAGACACCCTTTTTCTCGATGGGATCAACATAGTCTTTGACTGACCTAAGGGAATTCCTAATAGTGTTTAAGGGTTTGAAAGTTGCCCCAATGCTTTTCTTATTTAAAATCCTAGAAAGCTTGTCTGTTGTCCCTTATATGTAGGGTAAGAAAACCTTGGACGCATCTTTATTTGTTTGTTCTTTATTCCTAGGTGTTTTAGTGGCATTTTGAAAAGCTTTAATCACCTGATGGTTTTTATAGTCGTTGTCCTTGAAAACATTGAGGAGGTATTAGGCTTAATATATGGCCTTGGTTATTCTATGGGCACTCAATGTATTTTCCATATTTATGATTATTATTTTAATATGTTTGATGGTCAAGGAAATATTTTTTTTATTTCCTTTCACTTTGTGGAATGACTTGAACATATTCACCTTTTAGGATCTAGTATGTTTATTTTATGTTTTCTTTGAAAAGACTTATTGATTATTTAGAAAGGGAAATAAGCTCTACTTAGCTAAGAAAAGATAAAAATGGTCTATGTGTTAGAAATAAAGAGGTGTGATTGTTTTTCCATATACAATATAGCAATATTTTCACCCAACCATAGGCACAAAGGCCACCCCCGAGCACCTTAACCTTGATAGATAGAATTATTCTAGAAGAAGAAAAATAGCCAACCAAGGTAGCGCATCTTTCTCCAAGGGTAGTGCACCAAGCAATAATAACCAAAGACCAAGAAGAAAGTCTAAACCATAACCAAGATAAAGTCCAACCAAAATCCAAAATCCCAATTGCAGCAGTTGCAGCTGCACTCCCTCTCCAAACTTGTGCACCACTAGTCTTATGCAATTGTGAGAGTAAGAGTGAAAAATGAGCTCTAGCGCCCTCTTATTTATAGTTCTCTTTGTCACCTATCTAGGCCGACTTCTTTTTTTATAGGTTAACACTTAAATATTAATTATTTTATTGAGCTGACATGTCTTCTATTGTTTCTACACATATGTTTATGGTTTCTCTTTCTTCCTGGAATATTCTAGTCTTGTCAAAGGTTACACGTAGAGGTTAATACCTCCTGCAACTACCATGATATCAACACTCCCTCCTAGCTAGGTAGGTATTAAAGGCAATGGTATTGATCCCAAAGAGACCATTCAATTGGTAGCATCATCATACCCACACGGGCTATCTCATGATTACGTAGATCAACTCACGAGCAACATCATCACTGTTAGTATCATCTGATAGCATCAACTACATCATCTCTCGAATCCATACTCCATCTAAGTAATCGGGCATGATGTTGAATAAGTCACTCACTCCACATAGTGATACAAGGACCAGTATTCTAATTCGGGCATACGTCCTAGAAGAATGATTGTCCCAACAGATGTTGAAAGTCACGCCATGGGATACAAGGACTATTCTTCTAATCTAGACATACGTCCTAGAATAATGATTGTCCTGGACCATTTTCCATCCGGCTACTACTGTGAACTCAAGGAAAAAAAAATTCTTGTACCAATATTTCCACTCTGGTCACTAATGTGAACTCAGGGAGACATACCATTCTTCTAATCCGAACATACATCCTAGAAGAATAGTTGTCCATGGTACATCAACAATATGTCAACCTGGACATTCTCCACAGGGAAAATGTATGTCCATCAGCACACTGACTATCCATCTATCTGGAAATCATCTCCAACACTAGTGGTAGTCTCTATGGCAATCAGAACAATGCCATCCAATAGAACACAACTTTGTCTATCCATAGTAGTACACAACTACTACCCAGTGGTACACAACCAGTCCTAGTAGCACACGACTACTAATCAGTGACACATAGTCACTATCAGTGGATCACATCCACCATAGTAGCATACAACTATTTTCCAGAGACATACAGCCTCCACAACAATCATATCATCTGATATCAACCTGCATAAACAATATCATGATACAAACTTAGTCGTTTGGGCCATTCTTCCACTCACATCTATGAGATCTGGAAGAGCATCTGCCCTCAGAAAGTAAAACATCAACCATGGGATATTTGGACTATTCTTCCCAAGCATAGAAGAATAATTGTCCTTGATTTCTGAGCCTGGACCATTCACCTAACCGGTTCATTCCTCTTGCACTAATCATAGTGCAACCTGGAGAGAATGAGTCTACCCTAGGGAATGCATATCCCTGATTGTTGAAACTGGACCATCCACCTAACTAGGCCATTCCTCTAGCACTAATCACAGTGCAACCTGGAGAGAATTATTTTTCCCTAGGGAATGATCATCCGAACCATTTCCTATGGAAATGATTGTCCTACACCAACCTTCGAAATGGACCATTCTTCGAAACTTCTCACAACCGTGAACTTCGAAAGAATGTCTGCCGACGAGGAGGGTTATTCTACTTGACCACTACTCAGACTGATTGTCAAGAAGAACGATTGTCCTAAACCAATTCCCCACATTGGACACAAGGGGAATGGTACATTAGCAATTTATCATACCATTTTCATTACGAAAATGATTGTCTAATCTGGACCATTTTCCGAACTGGAAAATGACTGTCTGTTAGAAATCTCGAACCACTTTCCAGACTAGAAAGGAACTTCCCAACCTGTACCATTTTTCAAACTAGAAAATCACTATCCATAAATCAATAACATATCAGTGCTCCCTCCCAAACTTGGAGTAATCAATTCCTTTTTCAATAAGGAAGTCATCTCCATGAGCCCCAGCATGTCCCTTAAGTATGCAAACTTTTCATCTTGGATAGAGGATTTACAAAAATATCTTCTATCTGCTCATCTGTGGAGATATACTAGAGAACCACTTCTCCCCACTGGACTTTATCATGGAGAAAATAATGCTTGATCTCAATGTGCTTCGACGTGTCATGGAACACCAGTTTCTCTGAAGGCTTCAAACAGCTCTAATCATCACAATATATCATGGTTGAATCTAGCACCTGATCATACAATCCAGAAACCAATTTATAGAGACACACTACTTTCGTACAAGAATCACAAGCTGCAATATACTCTGCTTCTGCAGTGCTGAGTGCAACAGACTTATGTTTCCTGCTATCCCATGACATCGTGGAAAATCTCAAACTGAAACATATTCAAGTAGCACTTATTCTATCATCTACACTCCCTACCCAATATGAATCGATAAATCCATGCAGTTGTATATCATAACTCAAACGTCCCATAAAGAAAGTATCCAGCTAAGTATTATCCAAATACATTAACAATCCAATCAATTGTCAATATAGAGACGGGTCTACTGGATCAGAGTCTCTCAATTTATTCAGATCTGTCATCATGGGAGTTTGTCGTGGATTTGCAATACATCATCCCGGACTTCTAAAGAACCATTTCAATATACTTAATGTGTCATAGGAAGTTTTCACCATGCTTATGTTGTACATGAGAGGTTCTACACCAAGTTTGCTTGAATCCATACAAGGTCTTCTTCCATCTACATACAAGGGTCTCTTTCTGGTATACCTAAAAACCTTGAGGTTTCTCTACATGTGCTTCTTATTCAATTACTTTGTTGAGAAGAACAGTCTTTACATTCATCTGATGTAAACTCCAACCCATGGATATTGTAGGATATATGATGGCTCAGGTAGAGGTATATATGGTTACTAGAACAAGTTTTCATCGTAGTCTTCTCCCTCTTACTGGGAGAACCCTCTAGCCCTAAGTCTCGCCTTGTATCTATCAATGCTTAAGTATTTTTCACAATTTCTCACATAAATTGTTCTTCATCACAACTTCCTTCCATTCCTTTTGCTTGACTACTTCTAGTGGGTTCAAACTGGTTCAATTATTTGTTCTGGCTTTTCTTTCTTTCTTGGAATCTTCATGTTTCTCTTCAAAGTTGGATTCCATGGAATTTTCTATAGATTGCATGTTCCTAAAGGCCCCAACCTTCTTCCATAGGAACATAAATGTATATGGACAACCAAGGATATTCAAGGCTTCTTTTTGAAGAAGACTTCTTCTAGATTCAAACTAAACATGTGTTTCTTATCATGGATACTACTTCCAATGAAGAACATGGATGGATACTTCATAGTCTTTACGGATTCTTCTTCAATGGATCACATCATTAGGGATTAGCTCCCTCCTAATCCAGGATTCATGCATGAATAAGCAATATGCATGCTCTTATTTTGGAATTTTGTGATCGTCTCCCTCCATCTGAGAGAGTCCATGCTTTCGGTCGTTGCATCTCTCTTTGATTTATACAAAGTGCCATAAGCTTGTTCTGGATTCCTTTTGATTTATGACTTCCTTCGAGTCGGACTCCTCTGAGTCTCTTTAAGTTTGTTTCTAGCTGTTTGGAATTTGTGTCATCCTTATAAAATTCTTCTATAACAGCTTCCCCAAGGATATTTCATCAAACATATTTCACAAGGGTACCTACCCGGAACAAGAAAAACAAGAGCAAACAAGAAATATCTATCTAGAGGAGATGTTAGTTCAACCTACGAACAAGTACAATAAGCATCTATATCAATAGTATTCATATGCAGTCGGGTATTCATTGCACCTAGAAATAATAGAATATTTCAAAGATTTCTTTCAATTTTTTTAATGTAGCAACTATTACCCTTGATATATATAACTTTTAACAATTTAATCAAACCTGGAACCTAAAGCCTCAACTGTTATGGAGGGTGCGCTTGTTCTAATGAATGCATTGAATCCAAGATTACAACTTGGACAAGGTCTCTATTACTTTTCCTGCAAACACACTCATGTTTTTCTAGATGATATAACTTGGATAGCATATACAATTGCATAACTTTGGAGTCTTGTAGCATCGTTTAGCTTGTCCTCTAATCTAAAACTAGATATCATCTTGACAAGAAGAGATTATATTCAAATATTAGAATAAGTTAGAAACTCTAAAATTTCAATTTTGATTACAAAATCAATTTGACCAGAAGTCAACCTTTGACTTTGACTAGTCAAACTTTGAATTTGACTTTGACCAAAAATTCAAACCTGGCGTTTTTGCTAGCTGAGGGTACCAAGAGGTGTGTTAGGGTTAGGATTTGTTGCAGCTGCATAATTAGGGTTAGGGTTTGACTTTGACCAAAAATTCTCCAAAAGTGCCCGAACATGAGGGTTAGGGTTTGTTGCAGCTGCATAATTAGAAAACCTAGTTGCAGTTATAACTGGTGCCATAAAGACATTAAAAAATAACTTCTCAATCTATCTTCCAGTGGTTACACTATCTGAAGATAGTGTGGGCCCATAACCTATTAGAAATAAAGAGATGTTCTCGTTTTTTCATGGACAATATAGGAATATTGTCACCCAACCATAGGCACAAAGGCCACCCTCGAGCACCTTAACCTTGACAAACAGAATAATTATGGAAGAAGAACAATAGCCAACCAAGGTAGCGCACCTTTCTCCAAGGGTAGTGCACCAAGAAAGAATAACCAAAGACCAAGCAAAAAGGACAAACCATAACCAAGAGAAATTCCAACCAAAATCCAAAATCCCAGTTGCAGCAGTTGTAGTTGCACGCCCTCTCCAAACTTGTGCACCACTAATCTTATGCAGTTGTGAGAGTAAGAGTGACAAATGAGCTCTAACACCCTCTTATTTATAGTGCTCTTTGTCACTTGTCCAGGTCGACTTCTTCTTTTAGTGGTTAACACTTAATTATTAATTATTTTATTGAGTCGACATGTCTTCTAGTGTTTCTACACATATATTTAGGGTTTCTCTTACTTCTTGGAATATTCTAGTCTCGTCAAAGGTTACACGTAGAGGTTAATACCTTCCGCAACTACCATAATATCAACATTATGCACTAGGTTCCTATGTGTTCATCATAGGAGACCTATTAGCATGAGACTGACATCCCTCTAATGCAATTATTAATTTGATGCCATGACTAAAAGAGCATTACGTGTAGCCAGCGGAGGATGAGAGAATGTTTATTGCACTATCGTTCTTGAAGTCAAAGTTGGTATATGTGTTCCATTGGTGGTGCAAGAAATAGTGAATGGAATAACACAAATGATGTGATTCTTGTGATTAGTTGTTCCTCTATTTTTAGAGTAGGTCAGAAATTCTTTATCATATCAAGATTACTATATGTCAATTTGAGGTTGCATTTCAGGTAAAAATAGGTTATATATTTTGTATTTTTCATTGTAATGTTCGAGCCACATTTCCTTGATGCAAGTAATTTTAAGATTGATGTTTTGATATTTAACTATTATATTGTCTCGTTCTAGTATATGACAATAAACAAAGCTAGAATTTGATGAAGCTAGGACCTATCTCTTCACATAGACAGTGTCCTACTACTAAAGGGTAAATACCTAATTTAAAAATACTTTCGCTAATAAAGAATGGGCTCATTCAAGTAGATGAAATTTCTTTGATGTCCAGCTCTAATATCTTGGTAAATTTTAATGGTTTGTTTGTTTCTTGAATTTTGGAACATTTTGTCAATTTTGAAATTTTGGGTTTATTTTGGTTAAAAATTGTGTTAGTCCTGTTATCGCACAGTTTGTAGGAGGGGTTTAGATTATCCTGATTCAAAGCTTCAAACTGGCGTAACAGGAGCTTCCCCACCCACTGTCACCTCGATGGGGAGCTCTTTCTATTTAGTATGGCTAGTCCAAGGGAGACGTCCCTAGTAATCTGGGTTTCTGAAAGGGCAAAAGGGCTAATGGATCAAGATAAGGATTCCCTTTCATAGATTACTGCCAAGAAGGAGATAGTCAAAGAAGATATTCCACTGATAAGGGCACTTGTTTGCGAGACAAGACAAATAAAGCTAAAACGTGTTGTAGTGGTTAGTACATCAATGACTATCTTCAAATATATATATGAGCAATAATACATGTAATTATTGACGAAGTCAATGATTGCAAATCAAAGATAAAGACTTATAACACTTCTTCAATAAATACAAATGAGATATAGGCATTCAATGTGTAAAATCAGATCTTTATTATGTCACAATGCAGTAAATATCATAAAATCTGCTCATACATATATAACGTTGTTGCGTCACAATTGCAGATTGAGGGTGATGTCAGCCCTAATTCATTGTTGTTTTTGGAAGGCAAAAAGTGAACGTTTTGCACAATAAACCAAGGAAAATAACCTATACTTCAAATGCCAACCAAATCACAACATCTCACACTTAAACAATGGTTAAAAAGAGGCCTGACGTCATCAATATTTTTGTTGTTAGAAAGGTGACGTCAGCCCTAAATCAGGTTAGTTTAAGAGGCAAAGAGGTGGATGTTTTGCAAATTAGACCAATGAAAAAATTCAACACATCAATGCCAATCAAATGATGACCTAGCCGCAATTTTTAAGCCACTCAAAAGTTCAATAAAGGCATGACATCATCTTAGGGTTAGGGTTAGTAAAAATGCTAGGGTTAGTTAGGGTTTTAAGTTCGGGAAAGTTTGAAAGAGTTTGTTTAGGATTAGACTAGTTCCTTAGGGTAAATGGAGTCAAGGAGTAAGGCTAATGGCTTGGGAGAATCTAAATCTAAGGACGGGAGAGTTAGGCTTGATGGTGTTGCTATGGCAAGGCCACCAAGTCAAAACCCTAAGGGGAGGAGGCTCATTCCGGTGTAGCTAAAGCTAGGCCTCATGCTCCTCCCTCTTTC
>JASDQU010240619.1:214427-227576 GCA_032191745.1 Picea mariana | reverse complement strand
GTGGTGCTATGTTGTTGATAACAAAATGCATGTGGTGTCACGTGTGACACCAATCTTTGCCTGAGAGTAGAGGACCAAGAAACCACTTATGTCGAATCTTCTAATTGACCCTCTGAGTCAATTTCAATATCCTAGAACTCAATTTCATTCTGGCACAAGAACAAGTGCATCAAATAGGTTTGATATCTGAAAGACCTCAAAATATTGAAATTTTCTAGTTGAACATGAATTGTTTTAGCTAGAAACTCTGCAAATTTTAAATTTGGCAACAGAACTGTCTTCTGAAGGACAAATTGACAACAAAAACCATAGAACAACCGTTTTGTACAAGGTGCTTTCTAACAGCATTCAAAGCACAAATTGGCACATTGAATAATTAAGTGTTCTTCAACCAGCTATATGAACCTCTAACATCATCGATTTCAACAAGGGCGTTATTTTAACTATCCTTTAAAACTCTCTTTTTTTTTTGACAAATGGTTTTCACTGTATTCTAGTCATTTTACATGCCATTGGTGTTGAATATTCTAGAAGGAATAAGAACAGGGGCACCAACCAAATCGCTGAAGAAAACAAATGTCTACAATGCACGACAATGGTGACGATACTGTCAATGCTGAAGCTTTCACAACTGAGAAAAGAGTGTGCGAGAAGCTTAAGGCTCTTTTTGATGATCAGCATGTGTGTAAGCCTGATTTCTTCCAACCTAAGGTACGCCTTGCAATGGAAAATTATGATAATGAAACCCCTGCCATTCACGAAATCTAGGTATACGGCCTTCAGGAAAACACCAGTATCTCTCAATCCCTTCATAATTTTCCAGAGTTTCTCGCGAACTAGTCAATTGGGGTCGTCTCGGATAAAACCCATGTCGTCGTTTTTGAATATTCCTCGCCATTTTCCTAGAAACTCAGCTCGAAATTTCCCGTTGTAAAACCACTGCGTTTTCCCGGCGGTTTTGATAAACAGTACCGCAGGGATCAGAAAAATGGATTTGGAAGAGGTATTGTTCGTTACGCGGTGACCTCATTACTTGCCACGTTGCTACGGTGGTATTTGGTATAACATCACCGCGCGCGAGGGTCTTTCCATTAAACAACATCTATCTTTAAAACGCGTGAACCGTCAATTTCCTCTAACTTACATCTCCACCGTAAACGTTTGAATGAACCTGTTCAACTTGCGATGATAACACAACTGTCTACAATTTGAGTGTCCTCGTTGGCGACACACAAAATATAAGAAATGGTTTTCAGGACCCACTTCACCGTCGATCTGTTAACAATTCTGTATACTGCGTCTTCTGGATTATGGAAATAATCCCACATGCACAGCGACAAAGAAAAATTATTATTTTATACATGTCGTTGCATGCATATTTAATCGACGTGTAGATCACACTCATAACACTTTGACCTTGGTTTGGATTGGCTTGACATGTGGTTTGAGTGATTCGATTGATGACAAAGGGCGATTGGAAAGTGGAAACAAACACATATTTATACAAAGGTATAATAGGTAAATGATTTATAAAGTGGAAAATAATGGGTAAGAAACATATTTTTATACAAAGGTATAATGCGTAAACGATTTATAAGGTGGAAAATAATGGGTAAGAAACTAAGTTTGATATAAATGGGTAACGTAATGAAAACGATATTTTTATAGGTATAATAGGTAAATGATTTATAAAGTGGAAAATAATGGGTAAGAAAGCAAGTTTAATATAAATGGGTAAGGTAATGAAAACGATAGGTAAGGTAGGTTATAAAAAAAAAAAAATTAGTATTTTATTTAAAGAAAAATAAAACTTAGGCGATAGACCAGCGGTAGAATAAATTTGACATAGGTTAAGAAAACATTATATGTGGCATATTATTGATATTCGTAGGGTTGAGACATCAGGAACGGATAAATTATGGGCAATCTTGGATGGAATGGGTAAGGTAATGAAAACAATAGTTAGGGTAGGTTATAAAAATATATATATTATTTTATTTAAAGAAAAATAAAACTTAGGTTATAGATCAGGGTTAGAATAAATTTGATATAAGTTAGGAAAATATTATATATGGCATATGATTGATATTTGTAGAGTTGAGACACAGGAATAGATAAATTTTGGGTAATCTTGGATGGAAAGATGAAAGATTTTGACAAAACCATTTCATGTTTCAACAACTTGAATGGGGATTTGTATTTATGTTAGATATGGAATCGTTGTACTCTATAGAACGCTCTTTCTATAAACTGCTCATGCGCATATAGTGTACCTAAGACACATTTTTTCTTTAATTTATGTGTTTCCATGTAGATAACTGGTATCTTTCCAATTATGCCTAGAAATTAAATGTGGAATATTATCCATGTCTTCAATAGGCATTAGGCCATAAATGTGAACAATAAAGATATAGCATTGATACATCATGATGCTCACCATTGTATGATGGATACAATTGGAAGGATTTAGGAGTGCTAGTTTTCAATTTGCTGGATTGTAGAGCAGGGTATATTTTTAGTCTTTAGAGCACTTTCTTGGGAAAGGGGAAGCAGTTTTTTAATTAATTTTTGTAGATTTTTTTATGGTAAGTGCCTATTAACCAGATTGTAATGTATCATTGTGATTTCAAACATAGTGGTCATGATATTTCTTATAGTACGTTCTCTTTGCATGATAACCAAATTGTAGTCGCATTGGAGCCATTGAAGTATACAGGTCATACAATTTCCAAATTAGGGTTAAAGTAACAATTTCAAAAATATCATGTGAGTGACAAGTCATAACCAATTTTGGATGCGACCTCGCAAACATAATGTTATCTCTATTCGGGTACCTAATTGTAGTCCACCAATGCCATCGAAAGCAGAGTGGCCATTCCATTTATAATTTAGGGTCATAGTAGCGAACTTGAGAAATATTGAGGAAGTTATGGTCGTTTTAAACTTGCAACACCCAAACCCTAGCAAAACCAAAGGTTTGGAAAATTCACAAAAATTGAGGAAGGGAATCAAATGATGAGCCAAAATGATGGAATTATGTAAAAATATGCAAGAGGAAGGGAAACAAATCTTGAAAAATCTTCATGGGAAATGTTGAACTTATCATAAGAGGCTTTGTTTCTCCTTGCCTATGTTGGAAAGATTCAAATGCAATTGTCATTTTCCCAACTACTACATGTTGTATGTAGATTCAATATTGTTTATAATTAATTGTTAGAAAAAATTGTTCTGCTACTTCCTTTTCAAAGCATCATTTCCCAAACATCTTCAAGACATGGTTTTCAGTAAATATGGCAATGACAAGTGGCTTTTGCAATAGTGTTTTTATGTAATTTTTCGGCAATTTATTTATATTTTGTTTATTGGGTATGTTACAACAACATATATTGATTTAGAGAATGGTAACCTACTTGATTTTTCATTTGTAGGATTAGAGTGAAAGTTTATGTGTACATGAGTGAGGATGTTTGTCTACATGGCTAAAGATTAGTGAGCCTTGATAGAACTTTGTTTTGCCTATTCTAAAATTATTTGTGTCTACAATTCTGCAAGGATGCAATAGCTACATGGAGAGGTAGGGGAAGTGTCTTCTAATAGCATTGATAAGGAATAATAATTCCATATTCATGCAATAATAGTTCCTTGGTTTAGTTTTATATACGATAATGATGTGCCAGGTGAAATGATTTGTCATTTTTTTCATTTGGTGTGGGATTTTTGTTTCTTCTTATTGGTAATTACAATTTCTCATAGTAAGTAAGTAGATTCTTCTAGTGATAAAAATGTTTTCATAATTTATGATTATTGTAGTTTTTTTTTTGTACATAGCCATAAAACATAAAGTCTTTGCATTTTGTATTTATTTGTATCACGTAGGTTTTTCTATATTTTAGAGGTCTCAATTAAAGAACAAATTAAATGTTATGAATTAAATATGGTCTTTAAAGAAATGTAAGAGACATGTTTACCATATTATGTTATAAAAATTATGTTTACTATACTATGTTATAAAGGTGAATTCCAACTCAAAGGCACTAAAAAAACAATTGAGACAAGTTATACTTCTTGATAGTTATATGAGCTCTCAAGGTCCATCTCTAGGTTGTTCTCTCCATTATCGTAAACCTTAAATGATTATGATATATAGATGAATTTGGATTGTGTGGGAATCTTCTCCTTATATATAAGGAGCTATTGTGTAACTTATCATAATATTATCATGGAAATTTTGCAAAGGTGCCTCCAATTATGCTTGTCAAAATTTCACATCCAATTTTTCATGTAAATAATGGGATGACCACAAGAAAAAGCCCCAAAATTAATTAATTTTTTAGTAAAATTGATTCATTTCAGTAGTTTGTTATACATAATTGTGGTTTCAATGAGCATGGGACATCTAGTTTCTTTGTTGTTGTCATGCAGATGATATGAATTTTAGATGTTAGGATATTAAATACTTACAGACATGCTAGCAAAATTCTTGTGAAAAGGTTGGAAATATGTTTTGGTAGATATCCTTAAATGATTGATGTTGTTGAGCCTATACCTAATACCTATAGACCATGGTCTCTACATTCTAGAAATTTTGGAGGATCATTTCTTTGTGTGGCTTCAATGGCCTCAAGCTTCTTTGCTATTTTTAAAGGATAAGTTAGAGAATTTGACTTCATAAAAAAAGTTAATAAATATAAATACATACAAAGATTCTATACTTGGTAGGAATTTTACTAATTTTATGTTATTTATCATGCAAGATTCACTTTTTCCTTCTAGATCGATTTGAAATTTCAATTGTGGAATATTTATTGAGATGTCAAACATCGATCGTGGGAAGAAAAGATCAAGGCAAAATTATTTATCATCATGCTTTCAAAGACCTCAATCCAAGGATCAACATTCTCTTCATGCTTCGAGCTCTTTTGAGAAGCCTATAACTGAAAGAGATGTCAACTCTTGTGAGAATGCATCTAATATCCAAATAATATAGGAGGAAATAAGTTCCCATGGTGATCAAAGTGAGATAAATGCATTTTCACCAAAAATTGGCAGTATAAATGTTGAAAATATTTCATTAGAAAAGAACACAACCAATTCACAGAAAATAAAAAAAGGCCAATGGGACATAGGGAAAGGCTTCCAACCAGATTAGGTCTCAAAATTTCCATTTATTGAACAAATACCTCCAAAAAATGAGAAAGAGAAACCAAAAGTTAGATGCAATATATGTAGTTGGAAACTTGGCATGCCAACGACACTTCAGATGAAGTTAGATACAATGGAGAAGCATGTAGGAAAGGTGTATGAAAATAAAATTGTAGATGGCAAGAAAAAATCTATTTTCAAATGGAAATCTTCTAAGGAATGTCGACATGTCAAATATGTCGATGAATATAATAAATATTTAATAAGTAAGGAAAAACTCGAGCCAAGTGGAGGAACCATCACATCTCTATTCGGAAAGATGATGGAAATAAATTTGTTATCCAAGACAATTCAATTAAGAACTGTATTTTAGATCTTATCAAAATTTCGTCTTATGACAAATTATCCAGATTACATGAAATATCTCTTTTCTTCATATTTCAAACTTTCCATCTTCTCATTGATCTTTAACGAGAGGTTGGGAATGGGCAAAATTTCTAGCTCAAGTAGAAAAGGATGATATGAAAGAGAAGATTGCAAATGCTAGGTTTCTGTCATTGTATTTGGATGAGGTTAGAGCTATTGATAATACTTCATGGATATGTATGAGTATTTATATGGTTAATGACCATATTAGGCATTCATATCTACTTGGGGTTCGTAAAATGAGGGAGAATTCTACATCTAAAAATATTTATGAACTTGTTATTAATAATTTGAAGGAAATTGCTAGTATGGATCATTCAATGATCGCAAAAAAGTTGGTATGTGTTGGAGCAAATGTAGCATCGGTAATGCAAGGAAAAAGGAATGGCCTTTGTGTTAGACTACAACAATCAGTTTCACCATATATGTTGAGTATTCATTGTATGGCTCATAGGATGAATATTGCATTTAAAATAGTAAGCAAGTTTCCATTGGTTTCAAAAGTTGAAGATCTTGTACGAGAGGTTTATGCATACTTTTCTCGTAGTCCCAAACGATTTTCAGAGTTTAAAAAATTTGTCGATGGTTTTACAAATGGAAACAAACTTTTAAAAGTTATTGATACAAGATGGATCTCATTTAATGGGTCCCAGCTCAAATATTATTTAGTGAGCACCAATCCTTGGTAGGGGTGATGTATGAACATTGTTTTAGTGTAGATAGAGCTCAAGATCTTCTCTTTCAACTAACTAACATAGAGGCATTATTAAAATTTGTTGGAATTCTCCCTGTGCTAGATGAAATAAATGTCCTCATGAAAATGTCTCAAAGTCGCACAATGTATATTGCAGAATACACAAATGCAAAAAAATTTCCATGCCTTTCATTGGATAATTTGTATACGATTCCAGAGTCTTTCGGAGGTCCACAGTTTACAAATTAGACTACTATCATTGATATTGAAAATGAGATAGTTCTTTCGAATTCATCGCATTGGTTTTTGATATTCGACGTTTCGGACCAAACCGGTGTGGTCCATCATCAGGAAAAGTATTATGAGATATGAAGTAAAAAATATATAACAAGTGTAAATAAATACCTGAAAAGTTGTTATGAAGAGCCGACTTGTTTAAAAATGAAATCAATAAAAATAAAACCTAAAAATATTATTTATTTATTAAGAGTCGACTTATTAAAAATGAAATCAAGAAATATAAAACCTAGAAATATTATAAATTAATTTCTAGAATGAGTCATAGTGGTTAGTGTTGGGATCCAATTTTGACTAATTTTCCATCCATCATCTATGTTTAGATTGTTAGGTTGTTTTTCAATTTTGATGGCTTCTCTGAATTTCCTATTGTGAAAGTGATCTATCTTGGCAAGAATTTTGGCATTTTCAATACAAATGTGATGTTTAGTTTTGTCTGAATGTTTTGCCAAGGCTTAGGGATGAGTGTGATTGTGTTTGATGTCAGCGGCATGTTCTTGAATCCTAATTCTAAAGGAACGACCTGTTTCTCCTATGTATTGTTTACCACACGAGCACGGGATCATATAGACACCCTTTTTCTCGATGGGATCAACATAGTCTTTGACTGACCTAAGGGAATTCCTAATAGTGTTTAAGGGTTTGAAAGTTGCCCCAATGCTTTTCTTCTTTAAAATCCTAGCAAACTTGTCTGTTGTCCCTTATATGTAGGGTAAGAAAACCTTGGACGCATCTTTATTTGTTTGTTCTTTATTCCTAGGTGTTTTAGTGGCATTTTGAAAAGCTTTAATCACCTGATGTTTTTTATAGCCATTGTCCTTGAAAACATTGAGGAGGTATTAGGCTTAATATATGGCCTTGGTTATTCTATGGGCACTCAATGTCTTTTCCATATTTATGATTATTATTTTAATATGTTTGATGGTCAAGGAAATATTTTTTTTTTTTCCTTTCACTTTGTGGAATGACTTGAACATCTTCACCTTTTAGGATCTAGTATGTTTATTTTATATTTTCTTTGAAAAGACTTATTGATTATTTAGAAAGGGAAATGAGCTCTACTTAGCTAAGAAAAGATAAAAATGGTCTATGTGTTAGAAATAAAGAGATGTGATCGTTTTTCCATATACAATATAGCAATATTTTCACCCAACCATAGGCACAAAGGCCACCCCCGAGCACCTTAACCTTGACAGACAGAATTATTCTAGAAGAAGAACAATAGCCAACCAAGGTAGCGCACCTTTCTCCAAGGGTAGTGCACCAAGAAATAATAACCAAAGACCAAGAAGAAAGTCTAAACCATAACCAAGAGAAAGTCCAACCAAAATCCAAAATCCCAATTGCAGCAGTTGCAGCTGCACTCCCTCTCCAAACTTGTGCACCACTAGTCTTATGCAATTGTGAGAGTAAGAGTGAAAAATGAGCTCTAGCGCCCTCTTATTTATAGTGCTCTTTGTCACCTATCTAGGTCGACTTCTTCTTTTATAGGTTAACACTTAAATATTAATTATTTTATTGAGCTGACATGTCTTCTAATGTTTCTACACATATGTTTATGGTTTCTCTTTCTTCCTGGAATGTTCTAGTCTTGTCAAAGGCTACATGTAGAGGTTAATACCTCCTGCAACTACCATGATATCAACACTCCCTCCTGGCTAGGGATGTATTAAAGGCAATGGTATTGATCACAAAGAGACCATTCAACTGGTATCATCATCATACCCACACGAGCTATCTCATGATTACGTAGATCAACTCACGAGCAACATCATCACTATTAGTATCATATGATAGCATCAACTGCATCATCTCTCGAATCCATACTCCATCTGAGTAATCGGGCATGATGTTGAATAAGTCATTCACTCCACATAGTGATACAAGGACCATTATTCTAATCCGGACATATGTCCTAGAAGAATGATTGTCCCAACAGATGTTGAAAGTCACGCCATGGGCTACAAGGACTATTCTTCTAATCTGGACATACGTCCTAGAAGAATGATTGTTCTGGACCATTTTCCATTTGGCCACTACTGTGAACTCAGGGAAAATTTTTGTCATGTACCAATATTTCCACTCCAGTCACTACTGTGAACTCAGGGAGACATCCCATTCTTCTAATCTGGACATACATCCTAGAAGAATAGTTGTCCATGGCACATCAACAATATGTCAACCTGGACCATTCTCCACAAGGAGAATGTATGTCCATCAGCACACTGACTATCCATCTATTTGGCAATCATATCCAACACTAGTGGTAGTCTCCATGGCAATCAGAACAATGTCATCCAATAGAACACAACTTTGTCTATCCATAGTAGTACACAACTACTACCCAGTGGTACACAACCAGTCCTAGTAGCACATGACTATTAATCAGTGACACATAGTCACTATCAGTGGATCACATCCACCATAGTAGCATACAACTACTGTCCAAAGACATACAGTCTCCACAACAATCATATCATCTGATATCAACCTACATAAACAATATCATGATACAAACCTAGTCGTTTGGGTCATTCTTCCACTCACATCTGTGAGATCTGGAAGAGCATCTACCCTCAGAAAGTAAAACATCAACCATGGGATATCTGGACTATTCTTCCCAAGCATAGAAGAATAATTGTCCTTGATTTATGAGCCTGGACCATTCACCTAACCGGTCCATTCCTCTGGAACTAATCATAGTGCAACCTGGAGAGAATGAGTCTGCCCTAGGGAATGCATGTCCCTGATTGTTGAACCTGGACCATTCACCTAACTAGGCCATTCCTCTGGCACTAATCACAGTGCAACCTGGAGCGAATTGTTTTTTCCCTAGGGAATGATCGTCCAAACCATTTCCTATGGAAATGATTGTCCTGCACCAACCTCCAAAATGGGCCATTCTTCGAAACTGCTCACAATCGTGAACTTCGAAAGAATGTCTGCCGACGAGGAGGATCATTCTACTTTACCACTACTCAAACTGATTGTCAAGAAGAACGATTTTCCTAGACCAATCCCCCACACTGGACACAAGGGGAATCGATGTCTATGGTACATTAGCAATCTATCATACCATTTTCATTATGAAAATGATTGCCTGATCTGGACCATTTTTCAAACTTGAAAATGACTGTCTGTTGTAAATCTCAAACCACTTTCCGGACTAGAAAGGAACTTCCCAACCTGTACCATTTTTCGAACTAGAAAATCATTATCCATAAATCAATAACATATCAGTGCTCCCTCCCAACCTTGGAGTAATCACTTCCTTTTTCAATAAGGAAGTCATCTCCACGAGGCCCAGCTTGTCCCTTAAGTACACAAACTTTTCATCTTGGACGGAGGATTTACAAAAATATCTTATATCTTCTCATCTTTGGAGATATACTAGAGAACCACTTCTCCCCTCTAGACTTTATCATGGAGAAAATAATGCTTGATCTCAATGTGCTTCGACGTGTCATGGAACACCAGTTTCTCTGAAGGCTTCAAACAGCTCTGATCATCACAATATATCATGGTTGAATCCAGCACCTGATCGTACAATCCAGAAACCAACTTACAAAGCCACACTGCTTCCGTACAAGAATCAAAAGCTGCAATATACTCTGCTTCTACAATGATGAGTGCAACAAACTTATGTTTCCTACTATCCCATGACATCATGGAAAAGATCCAACTAAAACATATTCAAGTAGCACTTATTCTATCATCTTCACTCCCTACCCAATATGAATCGATAAATCCATGCAGTTGTATATCATAACTCAAACATCCCATAAAGATAGTATCCAGCTGAGTATTATCCAAATACATTAACAAGCCAATCAATCGTCGATATAGAGATGGGTCTATTGGATCAGAGTCTCTCAACTTCTTCAGATCTGTCATCATGGGAGTTTGTCGTGGATTTGCAATACATCATCCCGAACTTCTAAAGAACCATTTCAATATACTTAATGTGTCATAGGAAGTTTTCACCACACTTATGTTGTACATGAGAGGTTCTACACCAAGTTTGCTTGAATCCATACAAGGTCTTCTTCCATCTATATACAAGGGTCTCTTTCTGGTATACCTAAAAACCTTGAGGTTTCTCTACATGTTCTTCTTATTCAATTACTTTGTTGAGAAGAACAGTCTTTACATTCATCTGATGTAAACTCCAACCCATGGATATTGTAGGATATATGATGGCTCAGGTAGAGGTATATCTGGTTACTAGAACAAGTTGTCATCATAGTCTTCTCCCTCTTACTGGGAGAACCCTCTAGCCCTGAGTCTCGCCTTGCATCTATCAATGCTTAAGTATTTTTCACAATTTCTCACATAAATTGTTCTTCATCACAACTTCCTTCCATTCCTTTTTCTTGACTAGTTCTAGTGGATTCAAACTGGTTCAATTATTTGTTCTGACTTTTCTTTCTTTCTTGGAATCTTCATGTTCTTCCTCATGTTTCTCTTCAAAGTTGGAGTCCATGGAATTTTCTATAGATTACATACCCTTATTTCCTAAAGGCTCCAACCTTCTTCCATAGGAACATAAATCTATATGGACAACCAAGGATATTCAAGGCTTCTTTTTGAAGAAGACTTCTTCTAGATTCAAACTGAACATGTGTTGCTTATCATGGCTACTACTTCCAATGAAGAACATGGATGGATACTTCATAGTCTTTACGGATTCTTCTTCAATGGATCACATCATTGGGGATTAGCTCCCTCCTAATCCGGGATTCATGCCTGAATGAGCAATATGCATGCTCTTATTTTGGAATTTTGTGATTGTCTCCCTCCATCTGAGAGAGTCCATGCTTTCAGTCGTTGCATCTCTCTTTGATTTATACAAAGTGTCATAAGTTTTTTCTGGATTCCTTTTGATTTATGACTTCCTTCGAGTCGGACTCCTCTGAGTCTCTTTAAGTTTGTTTCTATCTATTTTGATTGCTGCCCATTTGGAAGTTGTGTCATCCTTATAAAATTCTTCTATAACAGCTTCCCCAAGGATATTTCATCAAACATATTTCACAAGGGTACCTGCCCAGAACAAGAAAAACAAGAGAAAACAAGAAATATCTATCTAGAGGAGATGTTAGTTCAACCTACGAACAAGTACAATAAGCATCCATATCAATAGTATTCATATGCAGTCGAGTATTCATTGCACCTAGAAATAATAGAATCTTTCAAAGATTGCTTTCAAATTTTTTAATGTAGCAACTATTACCCTTGATATATATAACTTTTAACAATTTAATCAAACCCGGAACTTGAAGCCTCAACTTCTATGGAGGGTGCGCTTGTTCCAATGAATGAATTGAATCCAAGATTACAGCTTGGACAAGGTCTCTATTACTTTTCTTGCAAACACACTCATGTTTTTCTAGATGATATAACTTGGATAGAATATGCAATTGCATACCTTTGGAGTCTTGTAGCATCGTTTAGCTTGTCCTCTAATCTAAAACTAGATATCATCTTGACAAGAAGAGATTATATTCAAAGATTAGAATAAGTTAGAAACTCTAAAATTTCAATTTTGATTACAAAATCAATTTGACCAGAAGTCAACCTTTGACTTTGACCAAAAATTCAAACCTGACGTTTTTGCTAGCTGAGGGTACCAAGAGGTGTGTTAGGGTTAGGATTTGTTGCAACTGCATAATTAGGGTTAGGGTTTGACTTTGACCAAAAATTCTTCAGAAGTGCCCGAACATGAGGGTTAGGGTTTGTTGCAGCTGCATAATTAGAAAACCTAGTTGCAGTTGTAACTGGTGCCATAAAGACATTAAAAAATAACTTCTCAATCTATCTTCTAGTGGTTAGACTGTCTAAAGATAGTGTGGGCCCATAACCTGTTAGAAATAAAGAGATGTTCTCATTTTTCCATGGACAATATAGGAATATTGTCACCCAACCATAGGCACAAAGGCCACCCCCGAGCACCTTAACCTTGACAAACGGAATAATTATGGAAGAAGAACAATAGCCAACCAAGGTAGCGCACCTTTCTCCAAGGGTAGCGTACCAAGCAAGAATAACCAAAGACCAAGCAAAAAGGACAAACCATAACCAAGAGAAATTCCAACCAAAATCCAAAATCCCAGTTGCAGCAGTTGTAGTTGCACGCCCTCTCCAAACTTGCACACCACTAGTCTTATGCAGTTGTGAGAGTAAGAGTGACAAATGAGCTCTAGCACCCTCTTATTTATAGTGCTCTTTGTCACCTGTCCATGCCGACTTCTTCTTTTAGTGGTTAACACTTAAATATCAATTCTTTTATTGAGTCGACATGTCTTCTAGGGTTTCTACACATCTATTTAGGGTTTCTCTTGCTTCCTGGAATATTCTAGTCTCGTCAAAGGTTACACGTAGAGGTTAATACCTCCCGCAACTACCATAATATCAACAATATGCACTAGGTTCCTATGTGTTCATCATAGGAGACCTATTAGCATGAGACTGACATCCCTCTAATGCAATTATTATTTTGATGCCATGACTAAAAGACCATTACATGTAGCCAGCGGAGGATGAGAGAATGTTTATTGCACTATCGTTCTTGAAGTCAAAGTTGGTATATGTGT
>JASDQU010240619.1:203078-214327 GCA_032191745.1 Picea mariana | reverse complement strand
CAAAATAGGATGAAGTAATATACTTATCAACATCATTTAGCACACCATTTTGAAGAAGGGGATCAGTTGTGCCTTTATTTGTAGCTTTATAAGTAGACCTCCTTGAAAGACAACCACCACTAGAAGCTTGCTCCCAAATTTTATGACTCCTATAAGTTCCTCTAATGTATTGGTCCAATGGCTTACAAATTGGAGCTTCCTAGCTACTCTAAAATTCATCCAATCTGTCATGTCTCGTACTTAAAGAAAGTATCCAGATCTAATTCCCATATTCAAACTAGCCTTCCAGAATTGGATAAAGAAGGTTCCATTTGGTTGAAATCCAAGGTATTGCTCAACAAAAGAGTGGGTCATCTTTATTAGCGCACTATCCATGAGGTCTTGATACAATGGAAGGATACATTACCCGAGGATAGAACATGGGAACCAACAAAGATCCTTCAACAATTCTCTTGTCTCTAACCTTGAGGACAATGCTTTTGTTAGGGAAAGAGGTGGAACTTGTAATGAAACAAACATACAAATATACAAATAATCGAAGAGGGAATAAAATTTTGAAGATATAGGTGTTGTCTAAAKACATYRTTACAACACTTAAGCAGATTGCAYGGTTATCAGAACATCACAATGCATATTGCACACCTTGATCCGCATAATCTATGTGTTCTATTGCTTTATGATAATGACCCATGGGGTTTTCTATTTATAGCCTCAATATCTAACCAACTTCCATAGAATTGAGGAGATCTTTTCCACATATAACCGTCGATTGTTAGAGTTAAATCCACCAGATCTGCGTTGTAGAGTCATCTTAACAAGGATGCTCGAACCGACCATCCATGTGTCCAACTCATATTCGATTGTTGGGTTGGTCAATCCACTACCCGACTATCTTCAATTGTTTGTCGATTGTCTGACCGACAGGCATGTCGACTACTCGACCAACTGGTGTAGATTTCTAGTTGATCGCTTGACTAACTATATCCAGATGTAGGTTGATTGATCAATCGACTGAATCCAGGAGAAGTGTGATGAACCATCAATGCTTGATGTTCCAACATGTTTCTTTATAAGGGGGAGGGAATGTTAAGGTCTTATCCTAACCCTCTTAAGTATATATATAGGTTGTTATGTATGAAGGCCATCTCCGATAAATAATTCCCATGTTTGTTAAAGTGGAAATCCCATAGAGAGTTTATGATTTATATCCATACCTAGTGGATCGAGTTTCCCAAGTATAAGCACAAATAGCTAGTATAGAAGTGGGAAATACAGGAGAATAATTTTTCATTGGAGATATAGATCACGATCATTCAATTTACCGAGTGGTATTTAACATGAAACTGTGTGGAAGTAATAATTATAAGAATGCCTACTAAAAGGTTATGCCTACTAAAAAGTTCCTTCTCTAGAAAGTTTCTAGGAGACAGATAGAAATATATAAAGAAGTAGAACCAATGTAATGAGATGTCTTGTGAAAGTATATTGTAATTAGAGCTCTACTCATTTGGATTTTCCCCCCTCAAAGAGGCAAGTGAACATTTCTCTCATCAATAGAGGTATAACTATTTGTGGTATTATGGTTCTTATCTTGCCTATTGATATTATAATCTTTCTTTTTTTGCAATAAATATGGGTAAATTATATTATTCTAGTTCTATATATTTCAATTTTCTAGTAAATAACACCACAATTTCAAATTCAATCAACCATACATCAATCTTGTGCAAAATGTATCAATCATCTCATGACCTCATTGATTGAATTTAGCTCCAAGGAAATGGGCAATGTTGATGTGAGGATGGAAATTCCTCACTCAAGCATTTTTTAATCTTACTAAGCTAAGGTAAGATAGGTGGGAATGTTACCCTAGATTTATAGCCTGTGTAAAAATATCAATCAACCCTCAAGAAATATGTTCTTGGACCTGATGTTATTATAACATTGTGTGTTTTTGCTAAAAAAAAATGAAAATCGTTTCTATATAAATGTTTGTGAAACATTAAAATTAATGAAATAGAGAATATAACCACATGAAATCAAAAATACAAACCCAAATTGAGAATAACCATATTTTATTAATAAATAAAAAATTGAGTTACAACCAGAATGCCTCTTTCCAGACCCCTGCAAGGGTGAGAACCAAGACTAGACTTAGAAGTCTAAGATGGAATTAAACATCACGTGAAGACAACTAGTGTATGAAATAAAATGACCAATACGGAATACACTAGATCAACCAAGTCAAAAGTCCACCAAGTCTTGACTCTGCAAAATAATCTTAATCAGAACAGAAAACTAATTCAGATATTCTAATAAAACTACACATGAATGAATGACCTTATGAAGCATGTCAAATATCAATGCTTCCTAGCCCTTTCTTCTTTGCCACATTTAGAAATATTGTGTTGTCAACAAGAGGATTTATCCCTTTTAAGAAACTCAAAAAATGGAAGAATGAAATTCAGAAATCTCAATATGAAACAAGAGCAAACCTTATCAGGAGTGTTTCTCTCTAATTCCTCGTGTCTTCTGTGTCCTTTGATTCTTCCTTTTATTCTCTAAAAGGTAGTTATTCAAGTATTTGAACTACTTTTAGTTACTATAGTTAGATAACTTTAGTTAAGAAATAGGACAAATAACTTTATTGATAAGGATAATTAATAAATAAATAATAACTAAATAGGTGGGGTCCCCTTCTATAATGCACCTCTTTATTTCAATAATCAAAATATATTTTCCTTGTCGCTCCATCATAAAATCAACATCATATAAAAAATCATAAACATGCATTCAAAACACCATGACATAAATTACTTATGTCTCCCATAAAAATAACATGATATTTTAAAGGTTTCAAAAATAAATATCACGGTTCTATCATCTGCCCTCATAGTGCCATAGTCAAAATCAATCCAAACATAATTAAAATAATTTAGGAAACTTTTTCTTGGAAACTCGTCTCTTTCTTTGATAAAGTCCTCATATTGGGACTTCTCTTCTAATTGGGCAATTTCAGGATGCCATTCATGTAAACTTATTTTCCCACTGCTTGATGATTTTATCTTTGAGTGAGCAGAGGAAGAGGATTTGGTCATGCTGGTAGAAGTAATAGGTTGCTTTCCTTTGTCAATTTGAGAACCACGTGGTGTATTTTTATTATATTTTGGAGGAGGAGGAGGAGTTATATATTCATGTGTAGAATTTGTCTGAATAGGTAATACTGGCTGAATTGGAGGTAAAGGAAAAGATGCACTAGAAACAACAGTATGAAATGGTGGAGGATGGAGAAGCATTGGCCATTGATTGGAACCAGAAGAAGGATTGGCAGGTAAATTACCCCATCCATCAATATGAGACTACACAGGAGACTCAGGGATGTTAACAATACCAGGGTGAGGCTAAAAGATAGAATTTGGAGTTGCTTGGGGTTGTGGCAAGGCATGTTGACCACCAAGGTTTAAATTCCCAGTTTGGATCAGTTGCTATAACTCATCAGATCCGGCATCAAAATGAAAAGAGAACCTTATCTTTTTGTGTCCCCCGGGCTTCCAAAAGGTGTTAGGCCCTCAGCCTACTCTTTCTTTGTTTCCTCCTCTACTGCTACCTCTATTGAAGAATCTCAACTAAATCATTACAGTCCAATTAGTACAAGTATAAAATACAGTAAGATACAAGTATAAAATACCATTTTTCATTATGATTAGATAGGCTCTTACATAACACAACCATGCCACAAAAACAAGAAATGAAAAGGAATAATGAAACAAGGACAAAAATACATCATCCACTAATATCAACCAAAAGCACCCAAGTCTGATCCATACATATTGATTACTATGTCCATATAGAAAACTACCCACATTTAATTTCAAAATATGTATGCAAGTGTTTATCATCACACGATCAGCTAGAATAATTCTCAATTCTCTTCATATCTTTTAACTTTGTTCTTTTATCATGTTGATCACATCAAACAATATCTTTTCTTATGCATATTTTTAATTATATAGACTGAATTCAAATGGAAAAAGGAAATTAATGAAAGGGACTTTGGGAAAAAACTTAGTTAAAGTGAAACTGATGAGGGAAATTTGATCTATATAATTAACATATGACCTCCTTATAACATCGCGTTCTATTGAGCACACTTTTATTGACTTATTATTTGAGGACACTTGCATGCAAGTGATCCATTTATGGTACATTATGATTTTGTTTCGATTATGGGTTTGTTGGCAGCCAATTCACATTTTTCATTGTCTCATAAGCTGCCTACACCAATGTTTCATCAACATTGATTTTTCATCGCAGTTTTCAAATGAACGACGCTTTTTATTCTTTGCGCTTTTTCTCATGCCTATCTTCGTTCTATTTTCACAATTGTAAGCGTGAAAAATTAGTCCTTCAAAGTCACGTTAGAATCATTGTTTGAATTGTCGTCATCCTTCTGATTGATATGCCCGTTACGCTTACATCTCACTTATCATTTTGCAGCTGGAAAAACTTTCGAACTGTACTCATTGGATATTTTTTGATTGATTATGTGACTTGGTTTCATTAGGTTTGTGATGCTTTGGATTTACTTGTTTCTTATTTGGCCTACTTATCCATTGGGCTCACAACAATGCATAGGCGTTATGGTTAAATCTTTCGCATATGACTTTTGATATAATCACCATGTTAATGTTTTTATAACTATTGGCATGTTGAAGACTCTTTGGCACCTTGGCTAAAATACTTATATGAGTTGTTACAAGACATTGGCGCATGGTTGATTATTTGATTTTGTTTTCAAATTGATTGATTTATGTGCACATTGGTAGGCACATATCTATTCAATTTCATTGTTTGTGCACGTGGCTTAATGGTTGAACTATGCTTTAATGGGTAGAACAGTAAACTGGCATGAACAGAGATAACCTCTATCACCCTCACACACTTTGCATTAATGCTTGCCTCCTTGCTAGGGTTACCTCTGTGGATTTTTGGGAGAATCTCTTAGCCTAATCTATTCAAACCCTTGTCCCTTAGCCTAGATCATTGTGTGTTATCTCCTGGCTGTCGAAGGGTGAATTAAACCTCTAAGGTGTTCAGAGTCAGTTGTGGTTTCATTTTGCCAGAGAAGTTTGCCCCGAATTTGCTCCCAGAGTCACATTTTTGCGTGAGTTATTTTGGGCAAATGGTTTTGAATTAGCTCGAACGGTTGAAAACCCAGAACCCTTTTTAGACTCTTTACCCTCATCGCGGACGGTTTCTTCAGAAATTGGGCCATTACAGAGTTCTAGCTCGTGTTTTGAAGGTCATTTTTCAGACCTCCTCTATGGCTTGGGTCTGTGTGCATGCTTATCACTTTTCCAGATCTGTGCTAAAGGATTATTCATATTTTAGTGGGTTGATTGATTTATCTATGGCAACATACCCTAGAGCTATCTTTGTCTCAGGAATTAAATCAAGTTGATTAAGGAGCAAATTTATTGCCAGTATACTGTGTTGAATCAATGAATTAGCTTCCCATTTTCCAAATCGTCCACTCTGTATGTGTGTGGGCATGATCATTGCAATTCCAGGTCTTGACTTTGAAAGGGACAAGAAATTTTCCAAGTCTTTCAAGGAAATGGTAGCTATGTGCTTGGTAAAATATCCTACAAAGCGACCAACATCAGCAAAGCTATTGAAACTTCACTTCTTCAAGCATGCCCGTTCAAATGAATATGTGGCTCGAACAGTTCTTGATGGCTTACCTCCTCTTGGTGAACACTGTAAGATCTTGAAGCTAAGAGAAATGGACAGAGTGGCACAAAATAAAATGTCTTATGAAGAGAAAGAAGAGATATCACAGAGTGAATACATCCGAGGTATTAGTGCTTGGAATTTTAATCTAGAGGATTTGAAGGCTCAGGCTGCTTTGATTCAAGATGATGATCAAATCACCTCCACAAAGGAACAGCTAGGGAAATGACTCAGGAATTACTCAAAAAACTTGAAGGAGATCGGCATGTGTGGGATGTGGCATGTTTGGAAGGCACTCTTGCAGAGCTGTAAACAAATCTTAATTTGATGGCTATTGAAAGGGGATCCATGACCAAAAATAATACAGAGCCAAGAATTCAAGTAGAGTTCTTGAAGACCCAGGTGAATGAGTATAATGCTACACTAGTTTCCATGGAAGGTGAGAGGCAAGTGTTGAAAGACGAATTTGCAAGCAATGAGAAGAGGTTGGAAGTATTGCTTACAAAAAACTGCTACAAAGGAAAATGAAATTAACCCCCTTCAACATATGAATGAAGAAGTCAAACAACAATCAGTTTTGATTCAGCTGTACAAGGTAACAGAACATTCTCTTAAACAACAAACTGCAATGCTACAAAAGGTGGACAGTACAAGGGGTTTGCTTCAAACACAAAATCAGAGAACTTAAATCCCATCTTTCTAGTGGCTCTATTGTCAAATCTCTGAGGCAGGCTTGCATCAGAAGAAGGTGACAAAGTAACAATCTTTGATGTGAAGCAACTTATTGGACAACAAACTGTTGCACCCATGACAACAGACAAGACTAATGAATTTCCATTGCAAAATGATTAGTTATAGATCAAGGGCTTTTTCAAAAATATCAACAGGAGGAATTAGAGCAAGCACTATGGAATTTGGCAAACCTTAACAAGCCTATCTCAAGGGCCATTCAATATCAAGGAACATTTTCTGATAACCAATTTTTTTTTTTGCCAATGCTGAAGCTGATTTAATTTCCTACACCCATTTCTAGATAGATTTTGCATATATTTATTTGATATTTGTTTTAATTGAATTAGATTAAATTGAGATTCTGTTTGTCCTAAATTAGCATAGTAGTTTTAGTTTGTTGTGATTTAAATATTTTTCTTTGTTTTAATTATTTGTTTTAATATATTTCTATTAGTTTTAATTGACTTAAAACAAATTTGTTCTCAAATTAGACCAGCTACAGAATCAGTTGATTCTGTAGCTAATCTGCAGGAGCAGATTTTTACCTTTTTTTTAATAAAATATCCATCTAACTTGATTTTATTTTGTCTATTACAGGAAAATTCGAATTTGTTATGGATGTGAGGAGCAGTTGGAGGATATCTTAAGGATTTCATCTGCAATTTTTAGTTGCTTAGTTTAAGGGATTTTGGGATAATTCCCAGATTTTGTAAAACAATTTGCTATTATTCACAAGGATGTTTTACCTTGTGAGAAAACTTATAAATGTTGCTCATTTTTGTAATATTGGCAATCCTCAGTTTGGGAGAACAAGGATATGTAATGCTTATTCAAACTGGAGCAGAATTGATGCGTTGTTATAGCTTTTGCTTCTCAATACATTGACACTTTGTTCTAAGTTTTGTATATCATTTTGGTTTCTGGTTTAGTATTACTTTGTTATCTAAATCGAATTCAAGTGATATAATTTCTTATTATTATACATTCCTTATTACTTCCAATTTGATAAAAGACATAACAGTTAAAGGATTCAGCTTATAAATGATAGCTTTGACTTCTTTATGAATTGAATTATTATATATGAATTTGCTGCACAGTAGGTTTTCCTCTTGCATGAATTCATAATCTGAAAACTGTTATGATTTCTTTTATGTCTTGTTTGTCCTGTAATTAACTTCAGGAAGCATCATAGTTGATCCTTTGCGAGAACCTTAAGGGCTAAATGGTGTGAATTTCTTCCTCCAACCAGCTTACGAAGCCATCATACACAGGGCAAACTTGGAGCGTTTCCAGGTTAATTAGTTAGATGTTTATTGCTTTGATTAATTAGTAGTTTAGTTAGATTTAGATTAGATTGTTTAATTTCAATTAGCTTTCTTTCTGTTTCATAAAAACATAAAAGACAAAAAGAGACCCTTGGTTGTCTTAGGGCAGCAAACACATGAGTTTTGCAGGTTTTAATCAAATCTGTAGTTTGTCCATAATGTATATTTGTGAATAAAGAATGATCATAGCTGATAATTAAGTAGTTGATTTGAGTTATTATAATCATAGTTAGTATCTTGTAAATATATAATAGTTAGTAGTTTATAGTTAGATTAGTATAGTTAAGTTAAGTTTGTTTTTATTAGTTTCTAGTTTCCTCTATTTTAGTTTGATTTCTTTTATTTAGTTAGATTAGTTTATTTTAGTTTGTTTTATTAGTTTCTAGTTTCCTTAGTTTAGATTATTTAGCTCAGATCACTTTCTCTTTGGCTTCCTTACGAGACCTCAGAGCGGCCAACGGAGCCGTTAAACTCGTCAGGGTGGTCCATACCAAACGGCTTCGGTTATTTAGACAACCCCGGACCGGTTCCACTCTTCCAGTTGACGGATGGACTGTTTCGCCCGTCAACAGGGTTATATATGATGATGATGATGATGTATTGTGAATTATTGTTATTTTGATCTATATGTATTGGTAGATGTTATTGATGAGTTTTCTTGAGTGTGCAGGACACATGACAGGTTATGGATGTTGATGGCATCAACGGACTTCCTTGGACTCCAAATTGAGTCAGGGAGTGGATTGTATTTGTTTGAGTATTTCATTTTATGCTCATGTGACATATGATTGATTGCAGTATGATTTATGTATATAGATTATTGACATTGTTTTTGTCAGTGGATGCAGGCTTGAATATGCTTGATAATCTGACTCACATGAGGAGTAAAGAGGCCATGCAAAGAAACCACACATTTGGGGGAGAGGTGTGGCAGTGCCCCTGTCACAACCTACTAGCACTCTTGTCGTGGTTTGAATTGTAGGTTAATGATTACTTAGTTCGAGAATTCCACGATTTCGTGAGGGTGAACTGAGACAGTCACTCATGAAGATTTCTAAGGGTGGAATCCTTATTCCTTAGAAGACCTTAGTCTCTCACAGGGTCAACCGAATGGAGTGTTGACTCCAAGGGTCGGACAAACTTCCAAAACCAGTCAAAGATGAGTGGCACCCTTGGAGCATGGAGGTGCGTCTTGAAGGGCACATCGCGTAATTAAAAACTTGAGTCAATAAATCTAGGTGGCCTAGAAAACATTGAAATGGTTAGACCTTGTTAGAATAAAATAATAAATTAAACAGTAAATTATTAATTATAAAGCCTAACAAAATTCTAAGCCTAAGTCTAAGACTAAGTCTAAGTCTAAAATTTAAATAAATGAACTATGACATAAGTTAAAAGATTTGAGATAAATTCAAACTCTAGAAAAATGGGGAATAAAATTTAAAGGGTGGACAAAATGCACATGTGTGCACGAAATTAATAAAAAGGATTTTAATAATAGAAATAAATAATAACTTGAGAGAATAGGTATATACATAGAATAGTATCTTAAGTCAAGCTACCACTAAGTCTAACTAAAAGAAGACTCTTAATCCAACTCCAACTAAGATCTAGTTAGGAGACACTTATTAAATGAGAATTTGGGGAACAAAGGGACAACTAAGAGCGAAAATAGGAACACATTGGGGAATGTGAGGGAAATTGGATTTTTAAATAAAATAAAAATGGTAATTACTTGTGCAAATTGGGGAGAGTGTGACAAGTGTGTGGGTGAATAATCATAATTAATTTAATCTAAAAAATTAATTATGTGTGCATGAGGACATGTGTCAGTGAGGAAATTTCTATAAAACAAGTGTTGTAGAAGGGAAATGGATCTCACTTTTGATGGTATTGTTATGCTGCCAAAATTTTGTTGGACTATGTTTTACTTGTGAGAGTTTGGGGATTCAAGCTTGAGAAAGAGTGGAAGCTCTTCCTTGCGAGGCAAGCTTGGAGCTATTGTTTTTGTTTCTGGTTTTGTGCTTGGCCCATTTGCGGCTCGGGGAGCTAAGGGGGAAGAAGAGTACCCCTAGCGTTGGCTAGGAGGTACTGGTGTAGTCTTGGGATTAGCAAGGCGAAGGAATAATTTTGCACAAGATCCGAATTGAGGATCATCATCGCACAACTCCAACTTTTGGTTACGATACTTGGATATTGAGTTTATGTTATATCTTAAATTAAGTTAAACGCTTTGATTTACCATGAGTATTAATCACAGTCGATTTTGTTTATGTAATATATATCTTTTCTTATACTAGCAATATAATGGTTGAAATCGACTAACATAAGTTTAGATAAAATTGAATGTAAATTACTTGAGGAATTTTTCTAGTGCATATGCAATTAATATCTCGAGTGTGGATTTTCCATTGTTATAATAGATCAATCTTCCTTAACGAATGTTGAAGGGTGAATTTATGCCCATCAGGTTGTTATAGTTTCAATCCAATAGTTGCATAGTTGTGTAAATGAAGGGTTTATAATCATTGGTTTATCGAATCTATTCTTGGATTTGACGAACCTTGAGTTTTTGCAAAAGGAATTCTATGTATCCGATGTAAATCACATTTTTTGTAGCACGGCCTCTTGTCGATTTCGTTTTATCCTAATTATTCTAGAAATCCTTAATACTAATAGTTACCTGACCATCGCTATTGGACCTCTCCCCAAGAGTTCGATGTGTTGTATTTAACTATGATAAGTACCTTCTTCCATCTTTTGTTTTCTTAGAAGTGACACTCCTTCCATTTTGATTTATATCTTATCTGTGACATTCATGATTGTTGAACCTGTTGTTTCCTTATAAAATTTTGGATCAGACTTTACCAATCTTGTTAGAGAGATTTTTAGGTGGGTCTTCCTTCTTCCCTAAATCTTATTGATGGATAAATCATTACTACAACAACTATGCTAGCATGAAACTTAATGATTGAGACTTCTTGGTGAACAATTGTAACGATTATCGGTCATAAAATTTTATATACGTTCTATGTAGTCTGGAGATGAGGTACTAACGTCTTGAGAATTAATCTATTCATTAGTTTCCAGAATGTACTCTTGCCTTGAGCGATTCACCTCTGCTCCATTGTTATTATTCTTACTTTACAATAGTCGGTTCCACACAGGCATGGAACGTGGACTCTGATATTCCTCTCCACGTAGTTGATGAATTAAATTGTGATTGATAAATCGTGTTTGTTGTATCCTATTCCGATAATTATTGTTAGAATAGTTGTTGTCCATTATTAATTACAATCAGTCAACGAGATCTTTCATTAAAATTTAATGACCACCAATTTCTGTAGGTCCACAATGATTAAATTAAAAATTCAAATTAACCTTGATATCATCATATGTTTAGTTTAAGGATTTATAATTTTGAGGAGTGGTCATTTGCTTATCCTTGCTCGACGATAG
>JASDQU010240619.1:124970-141823 GCA_032191745.1 Picea mariana | reverse complement strand
GGGTAGAGAGAGAGAGAGAGAGAGAGAGAGAGTAAGGGGTATGGGGGGGGAGAGAGATGGGGAATATAGAGATATTTCATGTTAACAGGAACACGCACGCATTCCTGTTCCTAATAACACGCGATCACATTCCAAAAGAATGCATTCATGTTCCTAATAATGCACGAGTAGGTTCCTAAAGCGCACATGCATTATTTTTATTTCATTTTTTTAGGAACGAGCATGCGTTCTCGTACATGTTTTTTTCAGGAACACGCCTACATTCTTAAGAACACAAACACATTCTTGGGAACATTCCTACATGGCCTACTGAGTGGAGGTTTGAGGTTTTCCAAACTTGTCACATCAGGAACGTGTGTGCATTCCTAGAAGCGTGCATGCATTACCATGAGTGCGCGTTCCTAGTAACCCTGTTGCCACTTTATTGTCTACCAACTCTGTGCACTCACCTAGTAAGAAATTTATTTGAAATTATAGTCCCATTAAATTGATGGGACTTTGACCATGAAACTTTGTGTATAGTGGTTTTAATTCATTTAAGGAAAACCCATATAGCATAAATTATAAAAACAAAAAATAGATGAGAGTGAAATATTGCCTTGTAAAAAAAAAATATAATCACCTAAAATATTAAGTTTATTTTAAAGGATTATGAAAATATATCTTAATAAAAATATTGTAAGTCTTTTATGATTATAAATCTTGTAATTTTAATTTGTAAAATCTAAAACTGTAAAATTTGTTTAGACTTAAAGAATTTAGAAGAACTTTTTAATTTTTAATTTTTCAATTTTTGTTTTATAAAATTATATTTAAATTTATTTTGTGAGGAAAAAATGTGTGTTAAGAAGGGGTTTTTCAATCTTAAAAAATATTTTAAGAAATCATAACAAATATATATTTATATCTTATTTCACATCTACTTATATACATAATTATTATTTTTATGTAAAATCATATGAAAAAATCATAACAAATATATATTTATATCTTATTTCTTATGTACTTATATACATCATTATTACTTTTATGTAAAATCATATGAAATATATTGGCACTTTTGGATAATGCATTTAAAAATGCGTGTTGAAAAATTCCACCAATAATATGCATTGTGTTTAAAGATTTAAATTAAAAATTAAAATTAAAATTTAACATTATTATATAGTTATGGGACTAAATGTTATTCCATCTTACAAGAAAAAATATATAATGTATTAAGAGATTCTTTTGATATTGTTGGAGATATTACACACTCATTTAGAATTATTTTCCTAAGTTTGATATTCCAATGTTGAGAATGTTTCCTTAGATGAGAATATTCTTTTTAGAGAATATTCCCCTACAATATAGGACACCCCTCTTCAGCTCAAAGTAAGTTACACTCAATTAGACTAGTAGAATTCAATCATGCATGGAAACCTCAGCTTTATCACCAACAATTGCATGCATTCTCTCACTTCCGTACGTGTGACTTAGTTAACTAATGATTGGATAGATCAGTTAACTAGGAGTATATGGTAGTTCACTCCAGTGTCTTTCAATGAGTGTCTAGATATCTCTAGATCACTACTATGGCGCATTACTTACTCATGTAGCCTATATCTACTGTAAATTAGTCACTCTTTGTGTGTGGAATATGGTTAATACAATTTCTTATTCTTTCTCTCCATTTTTTCTCTCTTCTTCTCACTTTTACAAGATGTGTATGTTATTTTTCTAGCTATATCTCCTGTGCAGGTATTCACCACATATTACATGGTATAATAGCCCACGAGATGATAGGAAGAAGGTGCACCAAAACTTTATTTGCAGGTACTAAATATTGAAGAACACATGAAGAATGAAATTTCCGTCGTCTACAATTCTAACGTCGTAGAAGACAAAGATTCTACTTTTTCTCAGAAGTATAGGATTATACCAAATATGGAAATGGAAGTAGATCTTGATTCCACTGATTAGAAAAATCACTTTCTCAATAGATAATATATGGCCATATGATGTATCTTCTAGTCTATTTCTTCTAAAATTCTCCACCAAGTATATGATGAATCATGAGATCAACTCCAAATGAAATATGGACCAGATTGGAGGTTCTATTCGAGATTAAAGAAGATTATGGAGATTCCATGCAAGATATTGGAAATATAGAGAGAGAAGCGAAGATGTTGGGGATAAATATATGCACTATTAATTCCCACATTTAATTATCAACCGATGCTCGTAAGCTTTGAGGTGTAGGCACAGGAAACGTAGGATCAGAGCCTAGTCTAGCCTAATCTAAAGCCGACAAAACAATCCTCAAACCCACACTGCAACAAATTAACACTAAGGATTCATCACTGGGACACAGGAATAACTTAGTGCTATAAAGGCTTAGATCACAATCTTTCATGCACTCAGGGTGATGTTCGTGTGATTAATCGTGGGTAGCTTACTTAAGTTTCTTGTCATTCAATGGATTCTAGTAGTAGTTAGCTAAGCTACAAGAAAACTAAATCAAAGAAAACTAGATTAAAAGATTATGAAGACAATATGAAAATGACTTGTAAACATATGAAACTAAAACTCCAAGACAATTCTTCAAATGGATACAACACCAATGATGAAATCTACCTAATGGAATAATGGAGCTACCAAATGAATGAAAATATCTAACAATGATCCATATAAAGAGGAATAGATGGAAAGAAATGCACTCTGTGTTTTCCGTGCTCGATGGATTGTAGATGTGATAGAATCTTCTAATTAATTCCAAGAACAGAATTTTAGAGTGAAAGTAGAGGAATATAAGAAGAATGTTTTTAACTCTTTGTGTTTTATATATTATTGGACTAATGAGAACAATTCACAAAGAATTATTGAGAGCTAGAATGGAAATGATCTACCTCTGTAACCAATCTCGAAACAACTCAAATCTGGGCGCAATTGATTAGGGAGGGTTTATGTTTATGGATGTAATGTTGGGTATGATGGAATTGAGTTCTTGTGAATGTAAGTTGATGTATGGTTTAATCGATTTGTATGAGGAAAATGGAGGTGTGGTTATGAGAGAGAATAGCAATGGGATAGCAATGAATTGGAAGAGGGAACCATGGTCAAAGTGTAGTGAGTTTGGAAAAATGATATGGCTGTAAGTTGCAGTGATGATTTGGGAAATGCAATCAGTAGAAACAGAGTATTTAGAAAAAAGATATGAAACCTGATGTGAAGGTGCATGGAGACATAATTTGGGGTGATCTTGAACATGTACTCATACTCTTAAATCAAATTGCACATACTGCTAGAAATAAGCGTGTTAGATCCTAATAAACATGAAACAGAGTAGCGAAAGAAGGAAGTGGTAAATATAATGGGAGAGATGGAACATTATTGCATACACTTGAAGAATCAATCATGAGTATTTAATGAACCTGAATTCATAAAACTAAATCAAATTGAAATCACACAAATGATGAATTGAAATTACAATGTAATTAAGCTAGAAATGCAATTAACTAAATCCCGATTACTATGCAAATTAGATAATAAACAAGACCAACACATACCAGGTTGAGGGGGTCCTACCTAACCTAGCATGTGTGGCTAGAGAGGCTTATAGACCCAAGGAGTAATCATGCTCAATGACTCATAACATCAACACTTCCTTATTCAATTCAAATTCAGAAATTTACAATGCCTTTCTTATAGATCCAAATCTCTCCATATGAGAACATACTGACATAATGATGATAATCACTCTCTCCTTTCCCTCAGTCTCATGGGGCTTATTTATACATGAAGAATCATTGAGGAGTGGATGGGACTGAATCCCAAAGCTCTGATTTCAAAATTTACAATTTTAGATAAAATCCTCAAAAATCTGGGTTTTATTGCAATTTGGGCAGATTCGATTTAGTCCCCCACCCATATCTTACCAAAAATTTATGATTTTGAAAAACAGCTTGTGTCTTACTCAATTTACCATATTCTAGACAAAACCCATTTCGTAGAATTTCTATATCTTATGCCATCTGCACGAAAATCGAGGTGCAAGTTGGCAGTTTGAGTTTTTCAATAATTTTAGCAGAATCATTCCCCCTGAGCTGAAGGTCCACACGTGTGAGATGGGTGAATTCTGTCTCACATGTCTGCATGTAAACGTGGCTCTGGATAAAACCTATGTACCCGATTTTCCTCTAGAAGCTTTCCAAAATTTTGAATTATTTCTAGTACCGGATTGTTGTTGATGCTGGTACCAGATGACCTGGAGCATTCTGGTACCGGATGGTTTCTAGAATATTCTAATACTAGATGTGTTGAATTGCGAGTACCCAATGATATGGAGTGTGAGTATCGTATGACATGGAGTGTGAGTACCGGATGACTTGTAGAACCTTCTGGTATTAGTTGACTTGGAGTACCAGATGAGCGCAGTATTTGTACCAGACGAAATGAGTACTGGATGACATGCAGTATGGGTACTAGATGAGATGGAGTATGGGTACCATATGACTGTGCAAGTACCGGTTGACTGTAGAACCTTCTGGTACCAAACGACTTGGAGTACCGGATGACCTACAATGCGAGTACCAGAACAAGAACGATACATGTATCATAACATGGACGGTGCATATACCGGAACCTGAACAATACAACAGATGTTGCTTGGACATAGAAACATAGGATTAAACCATCATTGACAAAACTATTGTATAATTATCCTTTTAATCGCTAAAAATATGGAAAATTATGTATTAACCACATAGGATGAATAACAAGAGATAATGGGGGTTTATGGTGTAATTAGCGATATATTATTAACGAAATGCAGGGAGAAGGTGTAATGATGAGTGTATTTATATGGTGGAAAGTATGACAAAACTGCAGCTCAACAGAAGCCATCAGAAGATCAAGCCTCTTATTCTGAAGAGTCTTCTACACAAGTATCTACACAAATTTTTGTTCCATTAATTACAGATGATGTCTACTCCATTTCAGATTTTTTTTCTGAATTTCATTGGGAAGATATCATGCATGTATCTCAAGATTCACATGCAGACACGTTTTCATGTGCCATGCATGCATATGAGGAGCCAAAAAGGGGGTCGCGCACATAAGATTCAATTCTAACATTTTATGAGAATAATTTCTATAAACAAATTTGATATTTAAATTCCTCTCGGGAAAACACCCAATTTCAAAAATAAATCGTCTGAAATAGACTACGGGAAGTGAAGTTATGAGAATTTTAAAATCATCCAAATTTCAGTGTTTTTTTTCCAGAAACGACCACATGATTTTCAAAGTTTCATCCAAACTTCATTTGGATATTCTTCATTACAAAAAGAGAAAGTGGATATGTGTGAACATCTCACTATTGCATCTACTTCATCAGATCCGTGCAGACATCTACAAATTCAAGAAAATTTTCAACGAGCACAAACTTGCATAGTTGTGAGGTCTTTGTGGAGTGAATGACACAGTTTTTTAGCAACTGTTTCTTCTTATTTTATTTTTTTCTTATGCATTCTACCCTGATGGGGGGGTTTTCGAATGAGGTTTTCCCTCTTTCCTCATTTTTTTTCAGTGTCTCATTCTTATATGCATTGTATAATGGGCACCTAACATGGCCTATGTTTCCCAGACCCATTCATCATGTACACCCTAGTATTTTTTTAGGGGGGGTGTTGGAGATATTACACACTCACCTAGAATTATTTTCCTAAGTTTGATAGTCAATTATTGAGAGAACTTTCTTAAATGAGAATATTCTCTCTAGAGAATACTCCCCTACAATATAAGACGCTCCTCTTCAGTTTAGATTCAATTACACTTAGTTAGACTAGTGGAATTCACTCATGCATGGAAACCTCAATTTTATCACCGACAATTTCATGTGTTTATCTCAATTCCACATGTGTGACTTAATTAACTCATGATTGCATGGATCCGTTAACTAGGAATAGGTGGAAGTTCACTCCACTCCATTTCAGTGAGTGTTTAGATCTCTCTAGATAACTACTATGGCACATTAGTTACTCATGTATCATATATCTATTGTAAATTATTCACTCTTTGTGTGTGGAATATGGTTAGTATAATTTTTTATTCTTTCTCTTCAATGTTTCTCTCTTCTTCTCACCTTTGCAAGATGTGTATGCCCTTTTTCTAGATAAATATTTTGTCCGGGTGTTCACCACATATTACATGGTATCATAGCCCACAGGATCCTAGGAAGAAGGCACACCAACACTTTATTTGCAGGTATTGAAGATTGAAGAACGCAGGAATAATGAAATTTATGTCGTTTATAATTCTAAAGTCGTATAACTATTTGGAGTGGAAGACAAATATTCTCCTTCTTCTCATAAGATTCTACTTCTCCATGATGTAACTGCGCTATTAAAGAATGGGCCTTCTTCAATTGTTCTTGCAACTCGATAATTGAAGTATCTTTGTCATCAGAGAGAATTGGATGTATGAAGTTTTCTGGAATTTTACTGGTTTCCTTTGCTTTATGTACGACATGAATTCTCTTTGCTTCAATCACTTCTAGAGAGAATTGGATTTTCTTTCCTTTCTTCTTAGCCTGTTGATTTGCTGCAGTTTTTTTAGTTTCTCCTCCCCTTTTCTTAATAGAGCTCTCAGGGATTGATATTTCAGTTCTTTCTACTGATGAAGGCATATTTCTTCGGCTTTGTGGGATGATTAGGGAATCTACATCTATGCCTGATGAATTTAGAAAAAAACTCACAGTCTTGATTTATGTTTCGCAGCTCCTCTAATACCAACATTTTTATCAAAGAAAAATGAAAGAGGCTAGCATATCCTTTCTCTTTCCTTGGGTGTACTCTGTTAGCCATCTTTCCAAGACTTCTAAAGAGATAAAATGGTAGATTAAAAGGATTCTTACTAGTAAAATTCATTAAGATCCTGATGTGATATTGGCAAACCTTGTCAAATCTCCCTTCACATGTAAAACATTTCTGGATAACCCTTAACAAATCAATGTGACTTTTCAATAAAAACACTTTGGGTATGGTAGCGCAAAATTTAGAATTTCTAAATTTAGGATTTAGAAAATCATAATAGTGAGATAGATCTAACTTCATATTTTTGAACCACTGTTCTCCATGGACAGGAATTTTTGTTGTAGCTGCGATGCTATCTTCAGAAACTTGCAACTGGAGGTTTCCCACTTTAGTCTTAGCACCATCTAAATTATTTGCAAACTCCCTCACCACCTACCTATTGTACCCCTGGAGTTTTTCACAAAACCTTATACAACCCACTTGTTGAAAGGATGCTCTGATCATTGGGTTTGTATTTACCAAATTTAAACCTTGTGCCTCAAACCTCACGATTTCCCCACTTCTTATGTTCTTTCTTTTTCGTTCAGGAGTTGTCATGATGTTGATATATGTCAACCGTGTGTGAACTACAGGTGTGCAATAACAGATTGTAATAACCTTTGTGCACCGAAAATGGGAACAATAACCTTTGCATAGCAAACGAGAGCAATAACCTCTGCACAACAAATGAGAATAGTGAATTTTGTGTTGTGCGCAACAAAAGGTAGCAACATAAAACTCTACACAACAAAAAAACATTAGCAAGAAACTCTGTACAACAACGAACAACAACAGGAACTTGACACAACAACAAACAGTAGCAGGAAACTCGACACAACAACAAGGATGGCTAGGGTTTATCTCAAATGAAGTAAAGTTGGTTATGTGAAAACCAAATTCGTTTCAAAGGCTAACTTGCAATGGGCTCCAAGAAAGGCTCTTGAATAGTTATTGAAACAAATGGAGAATGCGCAGCAAAAAATAGAGTGAAAGGTTTGAGTAGTGAATATCAACACACAGGGTTTGCGTAGTGACTGGAAGCACACAGCATTTGTGTAGCAACTATAGTTTGTGTAGCAGAGATCTTTGGAGCTTGTTGGAGAGGCTATGGACAATGCACAGGTTTTGGAGGTTATGGAGAAAAACAAAAGGTGGCCAATATTCATGCTCGAAACAATAAGGGAAGAAGTTTTGAAAAGGGAAGTGGTTATCCATAGTGATAAGATGTTTCAAGGAAAGTTAGGGATTTGCACAACAGGTACACTTTTGAAGTTTGAAACAGTACAAATGACATGGAGTGTCATGATTGTTCCTTCTCTGACCTCATGGAAGTTGATGATGAACTATAATACCTTTTGACATGACATTCACCATGAATCGACCTTAGCACATAATTTCCCACTTTTTAATATGATTTAAGACTTAGGAAAGTGGACCATTACAAAATTAACATGATGGACTTTACACTCTTGACTCTTTTCTTTTTATGATGGTTTTTTATGAAAAAGACAATACACCCTTTAAACCAACTTATGGCTAGACCCCTTACTGATATTTCAAGTCATTCTTTATTTGATTACTGACCTCATAAACCTTGACACACTAACTATGACTCATCTAGGAATGCCTTGATTTTCCCAAGATCTAGGCATGACTTTGAAAACTTTTGACAAACCTCTAACTCTAGCTATGAAAATCATGGTGCTAATAAAACGCACTGTAATTGATGAAGGTGTTGCAACGTGTGTGATGTCCCTGACCCATTGGAAATCCATTGGCTCTTCGACTTTATCCCAATCTATGACTGTGTTGACTGCATTTGATGGGCATTCATTTCAACCCCACGAAATTCTTCCCTCTTTTCTAGTCCAGTTGGGTGGAAAGACAATGGAGGTTGATGTCGAGGTGGTGGATGCGCCCCTTGACTATAATTTACTACTAGGGCGTAATTGGACTTATTCCATGATAGCAGTTGTGTCATCTATTTTATGCACTCTGTGTTTTCCTCATGAAGGGAAAATAGTGACAATTGATCAATTGTCCTTTGCGCACGCTAGTCCTAATGCATCACTTTCACCTTCAGTAATAGTGATTGACAATTATTGGTAGGAAACCGAGGATGTTGGTGTCGAAATGTATTCCTCTCTCATGGGTATCTTTGATTTTGTGGCACCAATCCATCATGGTCATGCCATTTTCAGTAAGTATTCGTCGTTGATGAGGTTTGTTCTTTTCCATACTTCATATTTCAAGGAACCTTGGACCCTACCTTCCCCGACAATGTCATACAAAGTTCAGTCACACATTGGGATGGAAATTCCACTATCAGCGACAAAAGTTGTGTATCAGGCTATTATTAATGCTACTACTGACTTGGATCTTTTCTCCTCGTAGAAAAACAAGGAGGATCCTTTTCTAGACCCTGTATGGGCCACCCAATCATATTGTTCACGTGATTTCTTCGAAGACACTTTACCTTCAGATGAAGCCATATTAGAGGCCATCTATGATCCTGATAGTCCTTGGGACGACATGCATCATCACTCCTATTTCCTCCCAGAGCTTGTTAGGATCGAACAGGACGAATTTAGATCTACCTTGAGTGAGATGCTCGATCACACTGTGGTTCGGCTAGATACACATGGTATTTATGCCAAAGGAAACATGGTGAATATTTCTCCTACCATCATGATCAACATCTCTTGAATTCCTGGCAAAATTGAGAACGTATATATCAGTGCAGATTGTTTGCCTGGAGAAATTCAGATCTACACCGATATCTTCAAAGAATTTTGTGATGTATTTGCTTGGTCATACAAAGAGATGCTAGGGATCGACCCCAACATTGTCTAACACCTTAGAGTTTTTAATCATAGGAAGGCCCCTATTATTAAGGAAAAGGTAGAGAAGCTACTTAATGTTGGTTTCATCTACCTAGTTCCCTTGACTGAATGGGTGTCCAACCCCGTTCCTGTGAATATGAAACAAGGAACCATCTGTGTATGTATGGATTTTTGAGACCTGAACAAGGCTTATCCTAAAAATAACTTCCTAACTCCTTTCATTGACCAGATTCTTGATGAGTGCATGGGAAGCGAAGTTTTTTCTTTTATGGATGTATTTTCATGGTATAATCAAATTCAAATCAAACTCAAGGATCAACATAAGATGGAATTTATTTTTCCTTGGAGTACTTTTGCATACTAGAAAATGCCTTTAGACCTTAAAAACATCGGAGCAACCTTCCAATGCGCCATGACCTTTTCTTTTCACGATCTCAAGCATATTGTCGAAGCTTACCTAAATGATCTTGTTTCTCACTCTTTCAAGAGAGTGGATCACTCCACTCACCTTCGATTAGTATTTTAGAGATGACATTACTATTGCATTCAGTTGAACCCTCGCAAGTGCATGTTCTATGTTAGGTCTATCTGTATTTTAGGATTCTTAGTATCTGAGCATGGGATCATGGTATATCCTGTGAAGGTTGAGGAAATATTTCGATTGCATCCCCTGTGCAACATTCGATAACTTCAAGGTTTACATGGGAAGGATAATTTATTGCGTTAGTTCATAGTGAACCGTGCCAATTTAATTAAGGGTTTCATGCATATTTTGAATAAATATACTTAGTTTTTATGGGATGAGCGAGCCTAGGAATCTTTCGATGCTCTTAAGAAGGCCTTGGTATCGACACCTCTGTTGAAACCTCCAGAATTTAGTAGAGACTATTTTCTTTATATCGCCACATCTGAAGGGAAGGTTGGTATGGCTCTAGTTCAGGAGGAAGATGAGATCTATGAGCACATTTTCTACTATCTCATTCGAAACTTGGTCTATCCTGAACTTAAATACTCTCATGTATAGAAACTAGCCTTGGTCAGCGTACATGCAGTTCAAATATTACAGCATTATATATTACTTTGCAAAACTATTGTCGTCATAGATATCAATCCATTTCAATATGTCCTCACCAGACATATCATAGGGGATAAATGCAATAATTGGATTGTTATTTTGCAAGAATTTGATCTTGATTTTGCTTCGGTGAATTCTAAGAAATCACTTGTTTTTTCTGAGTTGATATCAGACTTCCCTCGACTAGATGAGAACATTGTTCATGATGATTCGTTCACAGATGAACATGTCTTCCTTATATCGTCTTTGGACCCCTGGTATGGAGACATTATAATTTATCTCCAAACCTTTAAGTTATCCCAGAATTTGTCGAGAGACGATCGACGACATATACATGATCAGACTAAAAATTACCTTATCATCGACGACACTTTGTATTGTCGAGGCATAGATAATATTTTGCGTCATTGCTTGAATCGCGAGGAAGTTGAGTCTGTTCTCAATGAATTTCATAGTGGGGCATGTGGTGGTCATTTATATGGGCTTGCGACAACCCAAAAAATATTGGGAGCCGGTTATTTTTGGCCATCAATTTTTAAATATTGTGTTGAAGCGGTCAATAAGTGTCACCCTTGCCAAGTGTTCGCTCGAAAAAAGTGCTCACACCCAGCCCCTCTTCACCTAGTCATCATCGTCGGTCCCTTCACCAAGTGGGGGTATATTTTATGGACTGTAAACCAGCTTCGGCTGGGGGGAATCAACATATCATTGTGGCCATGGATTACTTCACTAAATGGGAAAAATCCATTCATATCATTAAATCTGATGGTAAGACTGTAGCATTCTTTGTATTCAACCAAATTATAGCCCAGTTTGGAATCCCAAAAGATATGTTCATTGATCATGGCTGTCACTTTCAAAATGAAATGATGAAGGAGTTAGAATCAAAACTAGAGTTTAAGCACGATCATTCTTCCCCTTATTATCCCCAGGAAAATGGAAACTAGAGGCAGTGAATAAATATATCAAGACCATATTGCAAAAAACTATTAGCCAAAGTAAATCTGACTGGCATATGATGCTTTACCCTGCGCTTTGGGCATATCGAACCTCAGTAAAGACTTCCACCATTTTTTCTCATTTTCAGTTAGTACATGGCGTGGAGTTTATTCTTTCGATTGAATGTGAAATCCCTTCACTCAAACTGGTAATTGAGCTCCTACCTGACACATACGATCTTGAAGAATGCCTTGTACACCTAGAAGGTCTTGATGAGAAGCGTCGAGATGCCTCTAAGAATATCAAATCAAATAAACAACATGTTAAGGTTCAGTATGATAAGACTGTCTGTCCTCTGTATTACATTGAGGGTGACTTGGTTCTCTTGTATGACCAAGATAAAGAACCGCTGGGGGCAGGCAAGTTCAACCCCATGTGCAATGGTCCTTATATCATGCGACATGTCTTAGAGAAAGGATCCTATGAATTGGAATACTATGGAGGGAATATGTTGGATGAACCTAGAAATGGGCTCTACCTTAAAAGGTATTACGCTTGAGCCCTCAAGCTTAGGTGTGAAGTTTTGTATACTAGTGTATCTTAGTGTATATATATCTTTCCTTTGTGTCATCGGCTTTCTTATTGATTTTTCCCTTGGTTGGCATATGTCAACGGAGTCTTGAGTTTACTTAGGATTCACGGACTGTTCCATTCGTCATACACGAAACATGGCTTCCGCCGCTTGGGTCATTTACTCACCCGAGGGCCAACTGGTGTCTTCAGGTGGTGTTCATCTAGAGCCATCAATGAATAATGTGGTTGATTATAGAATCATTATATAACTATTATGTGATTCCATTTCACATGGTGCTTGGTCATTAGAGGGTCTCATGGACTCCCAGTTGGTCGTATGTCAGTTAAACGACAATTACCATGTGCGAGACCCTACTCTACTCCGACGATTCCTATGGATATGACTTTTGGAACAATATTTTGATATTCTTACTTATAATCACATACCTAGAAGTTCTAACCATGTATCTTATGCAGATACTAATTATGTTTTAGATTGACATTTGTCACATAACTAAGAAAATAAAACACATTCATGCATCTACACATTTTAACATATATAAGAAAAGTTGAAGACCAAATTTTTTATATATATTTCATCTTTTCAAAAATATGGTATCATAGTACAAAATGGGGCTCACACCCTCAAAATACATATATGGTCGGTATATAATATGACCACGACATATATGGTCGTGGTGTCATATGCGTATCATGATAGCACACTACAACATTTGCGAGATGCCAGAAGATTCACACCCACTCATGGCATACACCCACCACTTGTCGATGCATAGCCTCTAGCAGATTCTCCACTTGAACCATAGGAATCATGTGCGTCAATCAAGACAAGTTCCCATGCACATTCTGCATCACTCTCTCTACATATCCTCTCGTGTTCTCATCTCCCCGGCTCCTCCGTCGATGTCATGGGAATCCGTTTGGTCATCGTGGACCTACTTCTGCGTGACAAAACAATTGTTAATACTTGATACCATACAAAAATATTTGTGTTTTTTTTATTCTTTTTGAAAAACACAAAAAAAATGAAATATATAAAAACATTTCTTACCAATATCACCGTAGGCAAAATCTGGTGGAAAAGGCATATATGGATTCCCTCTGTAATCGATCCTAGCATAGGAGTAGTAGTCAATGGTTATGACTCATCGATGCCACCAGAAAAAGAACTCATCATTGTAGGGGGTTGGCACCCTACCACATCCTAGCCGCCTCATTATGTCGGTCCACCATGACATGGCAGGATTGTGTGGTCCATGTGGAATAATATCTACTCTAGGGCTCAAGCCTAGAATCTTCTCAAAGAAAAAGCTACACATAATGGATGCAAATCTAAAATTTCTCTTTTTCCCTTGTTTGCAATCTGTCAGCTAGTTCTTCTTGTTAGCTAGCAATGAGGTACACTAGTCATAAATAGTGGGTCATAAACACTCCACCGTATAGAACATGAGTGGCCTTGATTCTTGGTGCAATGAGGTTGACCCCAAAATCCATGTAAGTACAAGTATGATGATATTTAAGCTCAGGTTCTCGTTCACCCTGATTGGGAGTTGGCTCCCTACTTTATCTGTGCATGCAACACAGTTGGTGACAATGTACTCCTCCATGGTCATACAACCTCTATCCCCTCAAGCCTTGAGATTCACTACCTCACCCCGACGAGACAATCCTATGATAAAATATATATCGTCCACTTCAATTCTCAATGGTTTCCCATCAAGGTTGAAGGCCTCTGTCTTCGGATCCCAGTAGTTTACGAGCATCTGAAGTAACCTCACTTGAGCCCTCATTCCTTTGAGAGCCCAAAATTTATAAAGGCCACATATTTTTAAATATTTTTGGGCCCTGCATCCCTTTCCACTGCTGCATCTATCTCTTCATGCTCCCTCTCCCTCCATTCAATCACCATCCTGCAAAGAAAAAGTCATTTTTTGAGTTAAATCCTTTTAAAAAATTGTTCACGAACTTGTACGTGCGATAACATGCTAATAGTCGAGTATAGGGCCGCATATACACGAGCAGGATTTGTTTTTCCCACGTACATGGAGGCATGTATGCGACCTAATGAACTATCATCCGTGTACACCCTAGTTTACATGTTGTGCCCTCTAAAATTCAAAAAATGAGGACTAAATTTGAAATTCAAACCATTGAAAGTGAAGAAGAGGGGATGGGCACTTACTTGGTCCAGAAAGTTGCTAATTTTGTTGATCGTAGCTTCCGCAATCGACACTTGAAGATCGTGGGGAAAATGGCCTAAAATGCACTATGTGGGTGAAAAACTGAAATGGTATAGTAAAATGGTCTATTTTTAATATTAGTAGAAATTTTTTACCCACTTCATATAGTTTTTGCTAATATTTTGACCTTATGGACTAATAGTATAGTGGAAAGAGTTGGTTTTGGTGTTTTTTTCTAGGATTTTTTGTGATTTCTAGCGTTATACCGCCCATTCATGCCTTCGGAAGGTATTTTCTTTCACCAACATATAGGATAAGTTTTCACTCTATTTTTCATTCTTGAATCGTCCTATTACCTTCATTCATATGCCTTAGGTACGAACCCATTTTTTTAGTGACACAGAACCTTCTTACTACTACTAGAAGTGTTGTTATTAAGTGGTAGAGGCTTACCAAACATGGGTTCCCTAGTTAGAACCTTTGTGCCATTTGGTGCCCATGCAAAAGTTATTCCATAGGACTAGGAGTTCCTTATAGTTCTGATACGACTTTACGTTCGAACCTCATATTCTTACTCACAAGCATTCTATCTGTTACCTATGGGACTCCCCCTGAGTCTTGGTTAAGCTCTTTTCCAACTCTCTAAAAAGTGAAAATATTGTTGAGTGAAATTTTATCTTTCACACTCGTTAAATGGCTTTGAAAGGAAATCTATTTGGTGTAAGTTTAACCCTTTTTCGGACTATGTAGACTACTTACAAAAAATCAATACTCTAGTCAACATTGGCTAGAAGAGTTCTCTTGGGTAATATTTTACACTTTTTCGGGCCTAGGGGACTAAATCTATGAAAAATGACATTCTTTGGAGTTAAGTTGTAATCACATTCCATCATCCTGCTTTCAGTATTGATCCTATTTCCGTTTCCCTCTTTCTCATTCCAAACCTCTTACCTCATCAATTTGCATCACTAGTCAAGCAGAGCCTTTTTTATATCATGTGTAGCTTAACACCCTGTACCCTAAGAGGAAACATCTACTCGAGTGTCCATGCCCTGCATGTACTTCCTTGAATTGAGCATAGGTATGTTCCACTATTTGGAGCTATTTTCTTACCCGCAACACTTGTTTCCTCTCTTGTATCATAACATTTCTTTGCCTATGAAAAAAAAAAAAAAGACGGGCGGGAAAAAATATTATCTCATATCGGAAGTAGTCGTGTCGCTTTTGAATAGAGCACAAAATTTTGAGTCCAATGTCATCCAAATTTTGGGTTTAGCATGACCTTAGGAAGCTGATATCGTTACTTAGAGTTTACTCCTCCGACTTATTATTCTTCCAATCCCTATGGAGAGTTCATTGATGCCTCCTACATCATGGATTTTTATCATCAGGTCAATGTTGCCTAAGTTATTGATATGTCTCATGCTCTTGTTTGAAGGAAGTCTATAAGCCTTTGTTTTTTAAGTTTTGAGCTATTATTAGGTTTCTTTTCAATTTACTAGATAACCATAGCATAGGTAGGATCACTAAGAGAAACACAATCACAAGATACACAACATTTATCCTGGGAAACCCTCATGGGGGAGAAAACCCAGCAAAACTTCCTTAATATAGATAGTCAATACAATGCCAAGATAATAAACCAAAACACTAGAGAATATCCAACACTGAGCAATGTGCCTCTCTCTTCTTTCTTCTCCCAACTGTAGCTCTCCAAACTTGCACACTTTATGCGTGAATGAGTGAGTGAGAAAATGAGGCGCTAGCCTCCTTTATTTATACTAGTTAGTAGGTGTTGGAAAGGTGTCTCTTCATTGGGCAGGGCCGACTTCTCTTATTGATGGTTTAAACCACTTTAATTAGGCCAGAGGGACGACTTATTAATTATCATAATATAGTTAGGGTTTGACCAATCCACAAAAGGGGATTTAGTCAATTACAATTCCCGACATGATCAATCCACAAAAGGGGATTGATCTAATTAATAATGACTCAATAACAAATAGAATACTCTTTGCAGTTACAATATTTCAACACTCCCCCTTAACAAGAAGGGTATTCCAAAACATCATCAGGAGAGAGAGAGGGAAACAACATCAACATTATCTGGAACACCAACTGGCATATCTATAAATCATCGAAAGTTTTTTCTCATCATCAATATCATCATCCAAAACAAGGAGTTGGAATGGCATCATCATCATCTGCATCAACATTGAAGAAATTAAACACAACAATAACAATTGACAAAATAGAGACAATAACAGCAACATGGTGGAAAAAGCATAATAGCCAACACTACTTTATTCACTCCAATGTTACATATTTATAGTACAATGGATGATGCCACCTCATAGAGAGATTTGCTCTAGATCCTAAAATTATGCAT
>JASDQU010240619.1:88902-124920 GCA_032191745.1 Picea mariana | reverse complement strand
TGAGTGTGCGTTCCTAGTAACCCTGTTGCCACTTTATTGTCTACCAACTCCGTACACTCACCTAGTAAGAAATTTATTTGAAATTATAGTCCCATTAAATTGATGGGACTTTGACCATGAAACTTTGTATATAGTGGTTTTAATTCATTTAAAGAAAACCCATATAGCATAAATTATAAAAAAAAAAAAATAGATGAGAGTGAAATATTGCCTTGTAAAAAAAATTATAATCACCCAAAATATTAAGTTTATTTTAAAGGATTGTGAAAATATATCTTACAAAAAATATTGTAAGTCTTTTATGATTATAAATCTTGTAATTTTAATTTGTAAAATCTAAAACTGTAAAAATTGTTTAGACTTAAAGAATTTAGAAGAACTTTTTAATTTTTAATTTTTCAATTTTTGTTTTATAAAATTATATTTTCTTTATAAATTTATTTTGTGAGGAAAAAATGTGTGTTAAGAAGGGGATTTTCAATCTTAAAAAATATTTTAAGAAATCATAACAAATATATATTTATATCTTATTTCACATCTACTTATATACATAATTATTATTTTTATGTAAAATCATATGAAAAAATCATAACAAATATATATTTATATCTTATTTCACATGTACTTATATACATCATTATTACTTTTATGTAAAATTATATGAAATATATTGGCACTTTTAGATAATGCATTTAAAAATGCGTGTTAAAAAATTCCACCAATAATATGTATTGTGTTTAAAAATTTAGATTAAAAATTTAAATTAAAAATTAACATTATTATATAGTTATGGGACTAAATGCTATTCCATCTTACAAGAAAAAATATATAATGTATTAAGAGATTCTTTTGATATTGTTGGAGATATTACACACTCATTTAGAATTATTTTCCTAAGCTTGATATTTCAATGTTGAGAATGTTTCCTTAGATGAGAATATTCTTTCTAGAGAATATTCCCCTACAATATAGGACACCCCTCTTCAGTTCAGAGTAAGTTACACTCAGTTAGACTAGTAGAATTCAATCATGCATGGAAACCTCGACTTTATCACCAACAATTGCATGCATTTCTCTCACTTCCATACGTGTGACTCAGTTAACTAATGATTGGATAGATCAATTAACTAGGAGTATATGGTAGTTCACTCCAGTGTCTTTCAATGAGTGTCTACATATCTCTAGATCACTACTATGGCGCATTAGTTACTCATGTAGCCTATATCTATTGTAAATTAGTCACTCTTTGTGTGTGGAATATGGTTAATACAATTTCCTATTCTTTCTCTCCATTTTTTCTCTCTTCTTCTCACTTTTACAAGATGTGTATGTTATTTTTCTAGCTATATCTCCTGTGCAGTTATTCACCACATATTACATGGTATCATAGCCCACGAAATGATAGGAAGGTGCACCAAAACATTATTTGCAGGTACTAAATATTGAAGAACACATAAAGAATGAAATTTCTGTCGTCTGCAATTCTAACGTCGTAGAAGACAAAGATTCTACTTTTTCTCAAAAGTATAGGATTATACCAAATATGGAAATGGAAGTAGATCTTGATTCCACTGATTAGAAAAATCACTTTCTCAATAGATAATATATGGCCATATGATGTATTTTCTAGTCTATTTCTTCTGAAAATCTCCACCAAGTATATGATGAATCACGAGATCAACTCCAAATGAAATATGGACTAGATTGGAGGTTCTATTCGAGATTAAAGAAGATTATGGAGATTCCATGCAAGATATTGGAAATATAGAGAGAGAAGCGAATATGTTGGGGATAAATATATGCACTATTAATCCCCACATTTAATTATCAACTGGGGCTTGTAAGCTTTGAGGTGCAGGTGCAGGAAACATAGGATCAGATCCTAGTCTATCCTAATCTAAAGCCGACAAAACAATCCTCAAACCCACACTGCAACAAATTAACACTAAGGATTCATCAGTGGGACACAAGAATAACTTAGTGCTATAAAGGCTTAGATCACAATCTTTCATGCACTCAGGTTTATGTTCATGTGATTAATCGTGGGTAGCTTACTTAAGTTTCTTGTCATTCAATGGATTCTAGTAGTGATTAGCTAAGCTACAAGAAAACTAAATCAAACCAAACTAGATTAAAAGATTATGAAGACAATTTGAAAATGACTTGTAAACATATGAAAGTAGAACTCCAAGACAATTCTTCAAATGGATACAACACCAATGATGAAATCTACCTAATGGAATAATGGATCTACCGAATGAATGAAAATATCTAACAATGATCTATATAAAGAGGAATAGATGGAAAGATATGCACTCTGTGTTTTCCGTGTTCGATGGATTGCAAATGTGATAGAATCTTCTAATTAATTCCAAGAACAGAATTTTAGAGTGAAAGTAGAGGAATATAAGAAGAATGTTTTTAACTCTTTGTGTTTTATATATTATTGGACTAATGAGAACAATTCACAAAGAATTATTGAGAGCTAGAATGGAAATGATCTACCTCTGTAACCAATCTCGAAACAACTCAAATTTGGGCGCAATTGATTAGGGAGGGTTTATGTTTATGGATGTAATGTTGGGTATGATGGAATTGAGTTCATGTGAATGTAAGTTGATGTATGGTTTAATCGATTTGTATGAGGAAAATGGAGGCGTGGTTATGAGAGCGAATAGAAATGGGATAGCAACGAATTGGAAGAGGGAACCATGGTCAAAGTGTAGTGAGTTTGAAAAAATGGCATGGTTGTAAGTTGCAATGATGAAACAGAGTATTTAGAACAAAGATATGAAACCTGATGTGAAGGTGCATGGAGACATAATTTGGGGTGATCTTGAACATGTACTCATACTCTGAAATCAAATTGCACATAATGCTAGAAATAAGTGTGTTAGAACCTAATAAACATGAAACAGAGCAGCGAAAGAAGGAAGTGGTAAATATAATGGGAGAGATGGAACATTATTACATACACTTGAAGAATCAATCATGAGTATTTAATGAACCTGAATTCATAAAACTAAAATTGAAATCACACAAATGATGAATTGAAATTACAATGTAATTAAGCTAGAAATGCAATTAACTAAATCCTAATTACTATGCAAATTAGATAATAAACAAGACCAACACATACCAGGTTGAGGGGGCCCTACCTCACCTAGCATGTGTGGCTAGAGAGGCTTACATACCCAAGGAGTAATCATGCTCAATGACTCATAACATCAACACTTCCTTATTCAATTCAAATTTAGAAATTTACAACGCCTTTCTTATAGATTCAAATCTCTCCATATGAGAACATACTAACATAATGATGATAATCACTCTCTCCTTTCCCTCAGTCTCATGAGGCTTATTTATACATGAAGAATCATTGAGGAGTGGATGGGACTGAATCCCAAAGCTCTGATTTCAAAATTTACAATTTTAGATAAAATCCTCAAAAATCTGGGTTTTATTTCAATTTGGGCAGATTCGAGTTAGTCCCCCACCCATATCTTCCCAACAAACTCTGATTTTGAAAAATGGATTGCGTCTTACTCAATTTTCCATATTCTAGACAAAACCCATTTCGTAGAATTTCTATATCGTGTGCCATCTGCACGAAAATCGAGGTGCAAGTTGGCAGTTTGAGTTTTTCAATAATTTTAGCAGAATCATTCCCCCTGAGCTAAAGGTCCACACGTGTCAGATGGGTAAATTCTATCTCACATGTCCGCATGTAAACATGGCTCTGGATAAAACCTATGTACCCGATTTTCCTCTAGAAGCTTTCCAAAATTTTGAATTATTTCTAGTACCGGATTGTTGTTGATGCTGGTACCGGATGACCTGGATCATTTTGGTAACAGATGGTTTCTAGAACATTCTAATACTAGATGTGTTGAATTGTGAGTACCCAATGATATGGGGCGTGAGTACCGTATGACATGGAGTGTGAGTATCGGATGACTTGTAGAACCTTTTGGTACTAGATGACTTGGAGTACCAAATGAGCGCAATATTGGTACCAAACAAAATGAGTACTGGATGACATGCAGTATGGGTACTAGATGAGATGGAGTATGGGTACCATATGACTATGCAAGTACCGGTTGACTGTAGAACCTTCTGGTACCAAAAGACTTGGAGTACCAGATGACCTACAATGCGAGTACCAGAACAAGAACGATACATGTATCGGAACATGGACGATGCATATACCGGAACCTGAACAATAAAACAGATGTTGCTTGGACATAGAAACATAGGATTAAACCATCATCGAAAAAACTATTGTATAATTATCCTTTTAATCGCTAAAAATATGGAAAATTATGTATTAACCACATAGGATGGATAACAAGAGATAATGGGGGTTTATGGTGTAATTAGCGATATATTATTAACGAAATGCATGGAGAAGGTATGATGATGAGAGTTTTTGTATGGTGGAAAGTATGACAAAACTTGAGCTCAACAGAAGCCATCAGAAGATCAAGCCTCTTATTCTGAAGAGTCTTCTACACAAATATCTACACAATTTTTTGTTCTATTAATTGCAGATGATGTCTACTCCATTTCATATTTTTTTTTTGAATTTCATCAGGAAGATATCATGCATGTATCTCAAGAGTCACATGTAGAGACGTTTTCATGTGCCATGCATGCATATGAGGACCAAAAAGGGGGTCACGCACATAAGATTCAATTGTAACATTTTATGAGAATACTTTCTAGTAACAAATTTGATATTTAAATTCCTCTTGAGAAAACACCCAATTTCAAAAATAAATCGTCTGAAATAGACTACGGGAAGTGAAGTTATGAGAATTTTAAAATCATCCAAATTTTAGCATTTTTTTTTCCAGAAACGACCACATGATTTTCAAAGTTTCATCCAAACTTCATTACAAAAAGAGAAAGTGGATATGTGTGGACATCTCACTATTGCATCTACTTCATCAGATCCATGCAGACATCTACAAATTCAACAAAATTTTCAACGAGCACAAACTTAAATAGTTGTGAGGTCTTTGTGGAGTGAATGACACAGTTTTTCAGCAACTGCTTCTTCTTATATTATTTTTTTTCTTACGCATTCTACCCTGATGGGGGATTTTTCGAATGAGGTTTTCCCTCTTTCCTCATTTTTTTTCAGTGTCTCATTCTTATATGCATTGTATAATGGGCACCTAACATGGCCTATGTTTCCCAGACCCATTCATCATGTACACCCTAGTATTTTTTTAGGGGGGGGGTGTTGGAGATATTACACACTCACCCAGAATTATTTTCCTAAGTTTGATAGTCAATTGTTGAGAGCACTTTCTTAGATGAGAATATTCTCTCTAGAGAATACTCCCCTACAATATAGGATGCTCCTCTTCAATTTATATTTAGTTACACTTAGTTAGACTAGTGGAATTCACTCATGCATGGAAACCTCAATTTTATCACCGTCAATTTAATGTGTTTATCTCAATTCCACATGTGTGACTTAATTAACTCATGATTGCATGGATCCATTAACTAGGAATAGGTAGAAGTTCACTCCACTCCATTTCAGTGAGTGTTTAGATCTGTCTAGATAATTACTATGGCACATTAGTTACTCATGTATCATATATCTATTATAAATTATTCACTCTTTGTGTGTGGAATATGGTTAGTAGAATTTTTTATTCTTTCTCTTCAATGTTTCTCTCTTCTTCTCACCTTTGCAAGATGTGTATGCCCTTTTTCTAGATAAATATTTTGTCCGGGTGTTCACCACATATTACATGGTATCATAGCCCACACGATCCTAGGAAGAAGGCACACCAACACTTTATTTGCAGGTATTGAATATTGAAGAACGCAGGAATAATGAAATTTATGTCGTTTATAATTCTAAAGTCGTATAACTATTTGCAGTGGAAGACAAATATTCTCCTTCTTCTCATAAGATTCTACTTCTTCATGATGTAACTGCGCTATGAAAGAATGGGCCTTCTTCAATTGTTCTTGCAACTCGATAATTGAAGTATATTTTTCATCAGAGAGAATTGGATGTATGAAGTTTTCTGGAATTTTATTGGTTTCCTTTGCTTTATGTACGACATGAATTCTCTTTGCCTCAATCACTTCTGGAGAGAATTGGAGTTTCTTTCCTTTCTTCTTAGCTTGCTGACTTGCTATAGTTTTTTTAGTTTCTCCTCCCCTTTCCTTAATAGAGCTCTCAGGGATTGATATTTCAGTTCTTTCTACTGATGAAGGCATATTTCGCTGACTTTGTGGGATGATTAGGGAATCTACTTCTATGCCTGATGAATTTAGAAAAAAACTCACAGTCTTGATTTATGTTTCTCAGCTCCGCTAATACCAACATTTTTATCAAAGAAAAATGAAAGAGGCTAGCATCTCCTTTCTCTTTCGTTGGGTGTACTCTATTAGCCATATTTCCAAGACTTATAAAGAGATAAAATGGTAGATTAAAAGGATTCTTACCAGTAAAATTCATTAAGATCCTGATGTGATATTGGAAAACCTTGTCAAATCTCCCTTCAAATGTAAAACATTTCTAGATAACCCTCAACAAATCAATGTGACTTTTCAATAAAAACACTTTGGGTATGGTAGCTCCAAATTTAGAATTTCTAAATTTAGGATTCATAAAATCATAATAGTGAAACAGATCTAACTTCATATTTTTTAACCACTGTTCTCCATGGGCAGGAATTTTTGTTGTAGCTGCAATGCTATCTTCAGAAACTTACAACTGGAGGTTTCCCACTTTAGTCTTAGCACCATCTAAGTTATTTGCAAACTCCCTCACCACCTACCTATTGTACCCCTGGAGTTTTTCACAAAACCTTATACAACCCGCTTGTTCAAAGGATGCTCTGATTGTTGGGTCTACGTTTACCAAGTTTAAACCTTGTGCCTCAAACCTCACGATTTCCCCACTTCTTACATTCTTTCTTTTTCATTCAGGATTTGTCATGATGTTGATATATGTCAACCGTGTGTGAACTGTAGGTGTGCAACAATAGATTGTAATAACCTTTGTGCAGCGAAAATGGGAGCAATAACCTTTGCGTAGCAAACGAGAGCAATAACCTCTTCACAACAAATGAGAATAGTGAATTTTGCATTGTGCACAACAAAAGGTAGCAACATAAAACTCTACACAACAAAAAAACATTAGTAGGAAACTCGGCGGAGCAATGAACAACAACAGGAACTCGACACAACAACAAACAGTGGCAGGAAACTCGACATAGCAACAAGGATGGCTAGGGTTTATCTCAAATGAAGTAAAGTTGGTTATGTGAAAACCAAATTCGTTTCAAAGGCTAACTTGCAATGGGCTCCAAGAAAGGCTCTTGAATATTTATTGAAACAAATGGAGAATGCGTAGCAAAAAATAGAACAAAAGGTTTGAGAAGTGAATATCAACACACAGGGTTTGCGTAGTGACTAGAAGCACACAACATTTGCGTAGCGACTATAGTTTGTGTAGTAGAGATCTTTGGAGCTTGTTGGAGAGGCTATGGACAATGCATAGGTTTTGGAGGTGATGGAGAAAAACAAAAGGTGGCCAATATTCATGCCCGAAATAATAAGGGAAGAAGTTTTGAAAAGGGAAGTGGTTATCCATAGTGATAAGATGTTTCAAGGAAAGTTAGGGATTTGCACAACATGTACACTTTTGAAGTTTGCAATAGTACAAATGACAGGGAGTGTCATGATTGTTCCCTATATGACCTCATGAAAGTTGATGATGAACTATAATACCTTTTGACATGACATTCACCATGAATCGACCTTAGCACATAATTTCCCACTTTTTAATATGATTCAAGACTTAGGAAAGTGGACCATTACAAAATGAACATGATGGACTTTACACTCTTGACTCTTTTCTTTTTATGATGGTTTTTTATGAAAAAGACAATAAACCCTTTAAACAAACTTATGGCTAGACCCCTTACTGATATTTCAAGTCATTATTTATTTGATTACTGACCTCATAAACCTTGACACACTAACTATGACTCATCTAGGAATGCCTTGATTTTCCCAAGATCTAGGCATGACTTTGAAAACTTTTGAAAAACCTCTAACTCTAGCTATGAAAATCATGGTGCTAATAAAACGCATTGTAATTGATGAAGGTGTTGCAACGTGTATGATGTCCCTGACCCATTGGAAATCCATTGGCTCTTCGACTCTATCCCAATCTATGACTATGTTGACCGCATTTTATGGTCGTTCATTTCAACCCCATGGAATTCTACCCTCTTTTCTAGTCCATTTGGGTGGAAATACAATGGAGGTTGATGTCGAGGTGGTGGATGTGCCCCTTGACTATAATTTACTACTAGGGTGTAATTGGACTTATTCCATGATAGTAGTTGTGTCATCTATTTTATGCACTCTATGTTTTCCTCATGAAGGGAAAATAGTGACAATTGATCAATTGTCCTTTGCGCACGCTAGTCCTAATGGATCAATTTCACCTTCAGTAATAGTGATTGAAAATTATTGGTAGGAAACCGAGGATGTTGGTGTCGAAATTTATTCCTCTCTCATGGGTATCTTTGATTTTGTGGCACCAATCCAGCATGGTCATGCCATTTTCAGTAAGTATTCGTCGTCGATGAGGTACGTTCCTTTCCATACTTCATATTTCAAGGACCCTTGGACCCTACCTTCCACGTTAATGTCATACAAAGTTCAGTCACACATTGGTATGGAAATGCCACTATCAGCGACAAAAGTTGTGTATCAGGCTATTATTAATGCTACTACTGACTTGGATCCTTTCTCCTCATAGAAAAACAAGGAGGATCCTTTTCTAGACCGTGTATGGGCCACCCAATCATATTGTTCACGTGATTTCCTCAAAGACACTTTACCTTCATATGAAGCCATATTAGAGGCCATCTATGATCCTGATAGTCCTTGGGACGACATGCATCATCACTCCTATTTCCTCCCAAAGCTTGTTAGGATCGAACAGGATGACTTTAGATCTACCTTGAGTGAGATGGTCGATCACGTTGTGGTTCGGCTAGATACACATGGTATTTATGCCAAAGGAAACATGGTGAATATTTCTCCTACCAACATGATCAACAACTCTTGAATTCCTGGCAAAATTGAGAACGTATATATCAGTGCAGATTGTTCGCCTAGAGAAATTCAGATCTACACCAATATCTTCAAAGAATTTTGTGATGTATTTTCTTGGTCATATGAAGAGATGCTAGGGATCGACCCCAACATTGTCTAAAGCCTTAGAGTTTTTAATCATAGGAAGGCCCCTATTATTAAGGAAAAGGTAGAGAATCTACTTAATGTTGGTTTCATCTACCCAATTCCCTTGACTGAATGGGTGTCCAACCCCATTCCTGTGAATATGAAACAAGGAACCATCCGTGTATGTATGGATTTTTGAGACCTAAACAAGGCTTATCCTAAAGATAACTTCCTAACTCCTTTCATTGACTAGATTCTTGATGAGTGCATGGGAAGCGAAGTTTTTTATTTTATGGATGTATTTTCATGGTATAATCAAATTCAAATCAAACCCAAGGATCAACATAAGATGGCGTTTATTTTTCCTTGGAGTACTTTTGCATACTAGAAAATGCCTTCTGACCTTAAAAACATCGAAGAATCCTTCCAACGCGCCATGACCTTTTATTTTCACGATCTCAAGCATATTGTCGAAGCTTACCTAAATGATCTTGTTGCTCACTATTTCAAGAGAGTGGATCACTCCACTCACCTTCGATTAGTATTTTAGAGATGACATTACTATTGCATTCAGTTGAACCCTCACAAGTGCATGTTCTATGTTAGGTCTATCCATATTTTAGGATTCTTAGTATCTAAGCATGGGATCATGGTATATCATGTGAAGGTTGAGGAAATATTTTGATTACATCCCCTGTGCAACATTTGACAACTTCAAGGTTTACATGGGAAGGATAATTTCTTGCGTCAGTTCATAGGGAACCTTGCCAATTTAATTAAGGGTTTCATGCGTATTTTGAATAAATATACTTATTTTTTATGAGATGAGCAAGCCTAAGAATATTTCGATGCTCTTAAGAAAGCCTTGGTATCGACACCTCTGTTGAAACCTCCAGAATTTAGTAGAGACTATTTTCTTTATATCGCCACGTTTGAAGGGAAAGTTGGTATGGCTCTAGTTCAGGAGGAAGATGAGATCTATGAGCACATTTTCTACTATCTCATTCGAAACTTGGTCTGTCCTGAACTTAAATACTCTCATGTACAGAAACTAGCCTTGGTCAGCGTACATGTAGTTCAAATATTACAACATTATATATTACTTTGAAAAACTATTGTCGTCGTAGATATCAATCCATTTCAATACGTCCTCACCAGGCGTGTCATAGGGGATAAATGAAATAATTGGATTGTTAGTTTGCAAGAATTTGATCTTCATTTTGCTTCAGTGAATTCTAAGAAATCACTTGTTTTTTCTGAGTTGATATCAGACTTCCCTCGACTAGATGAGAACATTGTTCATGATGATTCGTTCGCAGATGAACATGTCTTCCTTGTATTGTCTTTGGATCCCTGGTATGCAGACATTCTAATCTATCTCCAAACCTTTAAGTTATCCCATCATTTGTCAAGAGACGATCGACGACATATACATGATCAGACTAAAAATTACCTTATCATTGACGACACTTTGTATCGTCGAGGCATAGATAATATTTTACATCATTGCTTGAATCGTGAGGAATTTGAGTCTCTTCTCAATAAATTTCATAGTGGGGCATGTGGTGGTCATTGATATGGGCTTGCAACAACCCAAAAATATTGTGTTGAATCGGTCAATAAGTGTCACCCTTGCCAGGTGTTCGCTCAAAAAAATTGCTCACACCCAACCCCTCTTCACCCAGTCATCATTGTCGATCCCTTCACCAAGTGGGGGGTAGATTTTATGGACTGTAAACCAGCTTCGGTTGGGGGGAATCAACATATCATTCTGGCCATGGATTACTTCACTAAATGGGAGAAATCCATTCCTATCATTAAATCTGATGGTAAGAGTGTAGCATTCTTCGTATTCAACCAAATTATAGCCCAGTTTGGAATCCCAAAAGATATTTTCATTGATCATGGTTGTCACTTTCAAAATGAAATGATGAAGGAGTTAGAATCAAAACTAGGGTTTAAGCACGATCATTCTTCCCCTTATTATCCCCAGGAAAATGGAAACTAGAGGTAGTGAATAAATATGTCAAGACCATCTTGCAAAAAACTATCAACCAAAGTAAATCTAACTGGCATATGATGCTTTACCCTGTGCTTTGGGCATATTGAACCTCAGTAAAGACTTCCACCATTTTTTCTCATTTTTAGTTAGTACATGGCATGGAATTAATTCTTTTGATTGAATGTGAAATCCCTTCACTCAAACTGGCAATTGAGATCCTATCTGACACATACGATCTTGAAGAACGCCTTGTACACCTAGAAGGTCTCGATGAGAAGCGTCAAGATGCCTCTAAGACTATCAAATCAAATAAACAACATGTTAAGGTTCAGTATGATAAGTCTATCTGTCCTCTGTAGTACATTGAGGGTGACTTGGTTCTCTTGTATGACCAAGATAAAGAACCGCTGGGGGCAAGCAAGTTCAACCCCATGTGGCATGGTCCTTATATCATGTGACGTGTCTTAGAGAAAGGATCCTATGAATTGGAATACTATAGAGGGAATATGTTGGATGAGCCTAGAAATGGGATCTACCTTAAAAGGTATTACGCTTGAGCCCTCAAGATTAGGTGTGAAGTTTTGTATACTAGTGTATCTTAGTGTATATATATCTTTCCTTTTTGTCATCGGCTTTCTTATTGATTTTTCCCTTGGTTGGCATATGTCAATGGAGTCTTCAGTTTACTTAGGATTCACGGACTATTCCATTCGTCATACACGAAACATGGCTTCCACCGCTTGGGTCATTTACTCACCTGAGGGCCAACTGGTGTCTTAAAGGTGGCATTCGTCTAGAGCCATCAATGAATAATGTGGTTGATTATAGCATCGTTATATAACTATTATTTGATTCCATTTCACATGGTGTTTGGTCATTAGAGGGTCTCATGGAATCCCAATTGGTCGTATGTTAGTTAAACGACAATTACCATGTGCAAGACCCTACTCTACTCCGACGATTCCTATGGGTATGACTTTTGGAACAATACTTTGATATTCTTACTTATAATCACATACCTAGAAGTTCTAACAATATATCTTATGCATATACTAATTATGTTTTAGATTGACATTTGTCACATACCTAAGAAAATAAAACACATTCATGCATTTACACATTGTAACATATATAAGAAAAGTTGAAGACCAAATTTTTTATATATATTTCATCTTTTCAAAAATATGGTATCATAGTACAAAATGGGGCTCACACCCTCAAAATAAATATATGGTCGGTATATAATATGACCATGAAATATATAGTCATGGTGTCATATGCGTATCATGATATCACACTACAACGTTTGCGAGATGCCAGAAGATTCGCACCCACTCATGACATACACCCACCACTTGTCGATGCATAGCCTCTAGCAGATCCTCCACTTGAGCCATAGGAATCATGTGCATCAATAAAGATAGGTTCCCATGTACATTTTGCATCACTCTCTTTGCATATCCTCTCATGTTCTCATCTCCCCAGCTCCTCTGTCGATGTCATGGGAATCTGTTTGGTCATCGTGGACCTACTTCTACATGACAAAACAATTGGTAATACTTGATACCATACAAAAATATTTGTGTTTTTTTATTCTTTTTGAAAAACACAAAAAAAATGAAATATATAAAAACATTTCTTACCAATATCACCGTAGGCAGAATCTGGTGGAAAAGGCATATCTGGATTCCCTATGTAATCGATCCTAGCATAGGAGTAGTCGTCAATGGTTATGACCCATCGATGCCACTAGAAAAAGAACTCATCATTGTAGGGGGTTGGCACCCTACCACATCCTAGCCACCTCATCATGTCGGTCCACCATGACATGGCAGGATTGTGTGGTCCATGTGGAATAATATCTACTCTAGGGCTCAAGCCTAGAATCTTCTCAAAGAAAAATCTACACATAATGGATGCAAATCTGAAATTTCTCTTTTTCCCTTGTTTGCAATCCGTCAGCTAGTTCTTCATGTTAGCTAGTAATGAGGTACACTAGTCATAAATAGTGGGTCATAAACACTCCATCGTATAGAACATGAGTGGCCTTGATTCTTAGTGCAATGAGGTTGACCCCAAAATCCATGTAAATACAAGTATGATGATATCTAAGCTCAGGTTCTCATTCACCCTGATTGGGAGTTGGCTCCCTACTTTATTTGTGCATGCAACATAGTTGGTGGCAATGTAATCCTCCATGGTCATACCACCTCTATCCCCTCAAGCCTTGAGATTCACTACCTCACCCCGACGAGACAATCCTGTGATAAAATATATATCGTCCACTTCAATATTCAATGGTTTCCCATCAAGGTTGAAGGCCTCTGTCTCTGGATCCCGGTAGTTTACGAGCATCTGAAGTAACCTCACTTGATCCCTCATTCCTTTGAGAACCAAAATTTTATAAAGTCCACATATTTTTAAATATTTTTGGGCCCTGCATCCCTTTCCACTACTGCATCTATCTCTTCATGCTCCCTCTCCCTCCATTCAATCACCATCCTGCAAAGGAAAAGTCATTTTTTGAGTTAAATCCTTTTAAAAAAATTTCACGGACTTGTATGTGCGATAACATGCTAATAGTCGAGTATAGGGCCGCATATACGTGAGCAGGATTTGTTTTTCCCATGTACATGGAGGCATGTATGCAACCCAATGAACTATCACCTGTGTACACCCTAGTTTACATGTTGTTCCCTCTAAAATTCAAAAAATGAGGACTAAATTTGAAATTCAAACCATTGAAAGTGAAGAAGAGGGGATGGGCACTTGGTCTAGACAGTTGCTAATTTTGTTGATCGTAGCTTCTGCAATCAACACTTGAAGATCGTGGGAAAAATGTCCTAAAATGCACTGTGTGGGTGAAAAACTGAAATGGTATAGTAAAATGGTCTATTTTTACTATTAGTAGAAATTTTTTACCCACTTCATATAGTTTTTGCTAATATTTTGACCTTATGGACTAATAGTACAGTGGAAAGAGTTGGTTTTGGTGGTTTTTTCCAAGATTTTTTGTGGTTTCTAGAGTTATACTGCCCATTCATGCCTTCGGAAGGTATTTTCTTTCACCAACATATAGGATAAGTTTTCACTCTATTTTTCATTCTTGAATCGTCCTATTACCGTGATTCATATGCCTTAGGTACGAACCCATTTTTTTAGTTACACAAAACCTTCTTACTACTACTAGAAGTGTTGTTATTAAGTGGTAGAGGCTTACCAAACATGGGTTCCCTAGTTAGAACCTTTGTGCCATTTGGTGCCCATGCAGAAGTTATTGCATAGGACTAGGAGTTCCTTATAGTTCTAATATGACTTTATGTTTGAACATATTCTTACTCACAAGCATTCTATATGTTACCTATGGGACTCCCTTTGAGTCTTGGTTAAGCTCTTTTCCAACTCTCTAAAAAGTGAAAATATTGTTGAGTGAACTTTTCTCTTTCACACTCGTTAAATGGCTTTGAAAGGAAATCTATTTGGTGTAAGTTTGACCCTTTTTTGGACCAAGTAGACTACTTACAAAAAATCAATACTCTAGTCAACATTGGCTAGAAGAGTTCTCTTGGGTAATATTTTACACTTTTTCGGGCCTAGGGGACTAAATCTATGAAAAATGAAATTCTTTGGAGTTAAGTTGTAATCGCATTCCATCATCCTGCTTTCAGTATTGATCCTATTTCCATTTCCCTCTTTCTCATTCCAAACCTCTTACCTCATCAATTTGCATCACTAGTCAAGTAGAGCCTTTTGTTATATCATTTGTAGCTTAACACCCTGTACCCTCAGAGGAAACATCTACTCGAGTGTCCATGCCCTGCATGCACTTCCTTGAATTGAGCATAGGTATGTTCCACTATTTGGAGCTATTTTCTTACCCGCAACACTTGTTTCCTCTCTTGTATCATAACATATTTTTGCCTATGAAAAAAAAGAAAGATAGGCGGGAAAAAAATATTATCTCATATCGGAAGCAGTTGTGTCGCCTTTGAATAGAGCACAAAATTTTGAGTCCAATGTCATCCAAATTTTGGGTTTAGCATGACCTTAGGAAGTTGATATCGTTACTTAGAGTTTACTCCTCCGACTTATTATTCCTCCAGTCCCTATGGAGAGTTCATTGATGCCTCCTAGATCATAGATTTTTATCATCAGGTCAATGTTGCCTAAGTTATTGATATGTCTCATTCTCTTGTTCGAAGGAAGTCTATAAGACTTTGTTTTTTAAGTTTTGAGCTATTATTAGGTTTATTTTCAATTTACTAGATAACCATAGCATAGGTAGGATTACTAAGAGAAACACAATCACAAGATACACAACATTTATCCTGGGAAACCCTCATGGGGGAAAAAACCCCGCAAAACTTCCTTAATATAGATAGTCAATACAATGCCAAGACAATAAACCAAAACACTAGAGAATATCCAACACTAAGCAATGTGCCTATCTCTTCTTTCTTCTCCCAACTGTAGCTCTCCCAACTTGCACACTTTATGCGTGAATGAGTGAGTGAGAAAATGAGGCACTAGCCTCCTTTATTTATACTAGTTAGTAGGTGTTGGAAAGGTGTCTCTTCATTGGGCAGGTCCGACTTCTCTTATTGATGGTTTAAACCACTTTAATTAGGCCCGAGGGATGACTTATTAATTATCATAATATAGTTAGGGTTTGACCAATCCACAAAAGGGGATTTAGTAAAATACAATTCTCAACATGATCAATCCACAAAAGGGGATTGATCTAATTAATAATGACTCAATAATAAATAGAATACTCTTTGCAGTTACAATATTTCAACACTCCCCCTTAACAAGAAGGGTATTCCAAAACATCACCAGGAGAGAGAGAGAGGGAAACAACATCAACATTATCTGGAACACCAACTGTCATATCTATAAATCATCGGAAGTTTTTTCTCATCATCAATATCATCATCCAAAACAAGGAGTTGGAATGGCATCATCATCATCTGCATCAACATTGATTAGTATAACACTAATACATCATCATCGTCATCAATAACAACACGAGGTTGATACAACATCAACAACAAAAACATCACAACATGAAGGATGGAGCATCATCAACATCAACACTAAGATGGAAATCTCCAGCACGAAGCTGGCATCTCATTAACATCAGCATGAAGCTGGAAATCTTCAGCACAAGGCTGGCAACACATCAACATCAACACGAAGCTGGAAATATTCAGCACAAGGCTGGCATCACATCAACATCAACACAAAGTTGGAAATATTCAGCACAATGTTGGCATCACATCAACATAAACACGAATATAGAAATATTCAGCACAAGGTTGGCATCACATCAACATCAACACGAAGCTGGAAATATTCAGCACAAGGTTGGCATCACATCAACATTAGCATGAAGCTAGAAATCTTCAACACAAGATTGGCATCAACACTACTCCCCCTTTCGAGGGAGGTCCTTTCGGACTATACCAAGCTTGTCTTGAAAGTCCTCAAACTTTACATGAGATAGAGGCTTGGTCAACACATTTGCAACCTGCTCATCCGTGCAAACATAATGGATATTTAAATCTCCCCTCTGCATCATATCATGAATTAAGTGATACTGGATCTCTATGTGCTTCGACTCATCATGGAACAAATCATCTTTATACAAATCTAGTTTATCACATAGGATCATTGTGGCTTCCATCTCTAGATCAAATAGATCTGTCAACAACATCTGAAGTCATATGGCTTCGCAACTGGTAGAACATGCTACAATATAGTTTGCTTATGTCGTGCTGATAGCAATATTGGATTTCTTCCTACTCTGCCACGAATTCATGGCTTACCCCATGCTGAAACAACATCCCGAGGTGCTCTTTTTGTTAGAGACACTTCCATCCCAATCTGAATCGTTATAACCACTCAGTCTGAAGTCATGATCTCTAGTATAACATAGACCAAAATTCAACATACCCTTAATTTATGTCATCACATGTTTTGCATCATCAAGATGAACACATCTGGTTTCTACTAGATACTAACACAAGGAAAAACATATATCTTGCTTGGTATTCTTCAAATACATCACCAAACCAATAATATGTCTGTACAGAGTAGCATCAACCAATTCTGACGAGGAATCTACCATGAGCTTCAACTTATTTTCCATGGGTGTGTACATGGATTTACATTTCAACATGTCAAACCTCTTTATTATTTCAATTGCATACTTCCCTTGGTTAAGGAAGATCTTCTCTGGGCTCTGCCAAACTTCAAGACCTTAGAGATAATGCATTAGGTCTTTCATCAAACTCTGTAGCAATCTTCTTCTGCAATCTATGATGAGATTTCCTACATCTTTTTAAGAATAATTCATACACATACAACAATAATATAATTGGCTCATAACCTTGAAGTAAAGGTTAGAATCGACTTTACTCCTGGTAAAGCCCAAGCTCATCGGGAAAAGTCAATTCTTCCATACCAAGCTCTAGGAGCTTGCTTCATCTTGGAGACATCATTCTTTCTATCTTCAACTTCAAATCAAATTTTCACATCACTTGTACCAACCTAGTACACTTACTCAGTTGCAACTCAATATGCACAATCATGTTCTAGCTCTATGTGCTTTCTGCAAAGCATTGTCTGTCTTACTATCTAGGACTATGTCCTCTACTCTTTATGCAATTGTTCTTCTGGAAGTGAGACTTTGCACCTACATTTTCTCTGAAGTTGAGAATGGTTGCTCCATTCTCACTATGACTGTTGAAATATGAGAGTAACTCCTCTACTTCATCATGGCAACAACTTCATTTGAAACTGAGAGTGGATCAATCACTGATATTGAAGGTAGCTCTTCTTCTTTCATGGAGGTAATTCTATCTTTTATTGTTGTCATGTCTCCATGACCCAACTAATGTACTACACCAACTTCCACTCAATTTTAAATATGGGGATTTCTCCCCCTGCATCTCATACTATATATATATCATGGTTGTTTTGGTTGTCTTCATGAGTACAAGAACTATTTCTTCAATTACTGGAGTAAGTGTCTCGTCATAGTCTTCTCCCTCTTGCTGGGAGAATCCTCTAGACACACATCATGATTTTTACATCTGCAACATGCTTGATCTGTTAGATAAATCTTGGAACTCAATACTAACTTCTCTTCTAGTCTCACAAAAAAATCCATATCCTAGTATTTCTGACTAGCTTCCTTCTCTATCACTGAAACAAGGGAATATTCCCAGGAGATTTCATATCTCCTAGAACCTTATGAAGCTATGATCTAGTCTTCTCAAGGAATATCTCTCCCGGTCCTAGAATTTGTCTCTTCATCTGATCCTTTATAAGATCAGGATTACTCTTGAATTCTTCTGAGTCTACAAGGACTTCATCATCTCTTACAAGGTATACTTGGTGTTAAATACCAAGTCTAAATATGAAAATTTGTGTCAGACTTCAAGTGAATTTTACTTCTTGTCAAGGTGGCTTCATTATCCTTTGAAAAAGTCTACTGTGAGTTATTTTTCTAATGTTTGGTCATCTTTGGAGCCTTCTACTCCTTACAATCAATCTCCATATGAGATAATTTGGATCTCAAAAATAGCTTCTTCTTCATCTTCTTTGGTACATGAATGTATATGGTCATGTACATAGTCTTTTTCATGTCTCATATAATATGTTGCCTTCTGTAACCTTCACTACAGCTTCCTCAGGGTTATCAACTGTGACCTGAAACAAGTTCAATAAAACAACAGGAAAGAATAATAATATTTTGATAATAGTAATAAAAAAATGGCACGAATAATCGTCACAGTAGCTCCTTTAGAGATATCACTTGTGACTTTCCTGAAACAAAGATCAAAAGTAAGAAATACAATATAAAATGAGATCAACACTCTTCTAGTGTTGTGATCAAACATTCCTCCATGGTAGCCTGGAACCAACACAAGAAGTTTCTCCTAGAGGAGATGTTAGTTGTATCTGGTAAATGATTACATTAAGCATTTATCTCAATATTCTCACATGCTACCAAGTATAATACTTTTCAAAGAATGCTACCTCAACTATAGTGTTTACTTGTAATGGGGTTGTTATCAACTTGTCACGTGCAACTTTGAATCTTATCAACTTAATTAATCAAACCTGGAACCTGGAGTCTTGATCTCAATAATGAGTGTGTTGATTTTCTTCAAAGTCTCCTTCACTCAATATGACAAGTGATATATTCAACCTATCTTCTGTACTAAGACAATATGTTATCTCGATAGAAGGTTGGGTTAGAGAATAAACTCTATGATCTCAACTTTAATCAATCTAATACCTTGACTTTAATTTTGACCAAAGGTGAGTATGATGGTCATAGCTTCAACATGCAACCTAGATAAAAATAATGTCATAACAAATAGATGCATATCAGAATAATCAAACCTTGGTTTCATTATTCCTCTAAATGTGTTGGATCTGAGATCCTTCTAGATCTATGGCAAGATATCCCTTCTCCTGCAAATACCCTTTAAATCTTAACAGTTTAAACATATGTCATTACATACCTCTGATAGTATTTATAGGTAGTGGCACCATCTGATAGAAACAGTAATAATTACCAACCCTTTAAAAACTTCAAGGGTTATTTCAACTGGTATTGTAGCTAACACTGAAACTGCAACTGCAACTGCAACTTAGGGTTTTATGAGGAAACCCTAATTTTTCAAACTTCAAATTTTGAAATTTTGATCCATGGACTAGATGCACTCGGCTGAGGCGATTTTGTTGGAGTTGTTAGATTTCAAAAATTTCAAGTTTTTCCCCTTGAAACTTGACCTGCGAAAATATGGACTAGTACTTTTGGTATTGGTTCTGGTTTCCTGGTTTTTCTGGTTTTTTGGTACCAGTCAAAACTAGGGTTTGACTTTGTGGAGGCTCTATCCACTAAAAAGGTGTGCTCAAGCTGCCAAAATATTCACTAGGTTAGGGTAAAATTTTCTAGATGGTTTTTAAGAAAACCTTCCTCTCCAATAAAAAGCCCTAATTTTCTTGTACAACAGTAATGACGTTTTTTCTTATCTAGTGAAAGGTGCTCTCTTCAGCTTAGCTCTGATACCATGTTAAGTTTTGAGTTATTATTAGGTTTCTTTTTAATTTACTAGATAACTATAGCATAGGTAGGATCACTAAGAGAAACAAAATCATAAGATACACAACATTTACCTGCGAAACCCTCATGGAGGAGAAAACCCAGCAAAACTTCCTTAATATAGATAGCCAATACAATGCCAAGACAATAAACCAAAACACTAGAGAATATCCAAAATTGAGCAATACGCCTTTCTCTTCCTTCTTCTCCCAACTGCAAATCTCCAAACTTGCGCACTTTATGAGTGAATGAGTGAGTGAGCAAATGAGGCGCTAACCTCCCTTATTTATACTAGTTGGTAGGTGTTGGAAAGGTGTCTCTTCACTGGGCAGGGCTGACTTCTCTTCTTGCTGATTTAAACCACTTTAATTAGGCTTGTGGGCTGACTTCTCAATTAGCATAATATAGTTAGGGTTTGACCAATCCACAAAAGGGAATTTGGTCAATTACAATTCCCGACATGATCAATCCACAAAAGGGGATTGATCTAATTAATAATGACTCAATAATAAATAGAATACTCTTTGCAATTACAATATTTCAACACTCACCCTTAACAATAAGGGTATTCAACAACATCATTAGGAGAGAGAGAGGGAAGCAGCATCAACAGTATTTGGAACACTGACTAGCATATCTATAAATCATCGGAATTTTTTCTCATCATCAATATCATCATCCACAACAAGGAGATAGAATGACATCATCATCATCTGCATCAACATGGATTAGTATAACACTAATACATCATCATCACCAATAAAAGCACGAGGTTGATGCAACATCAACAACAAAAACATCACACCACGAAGGTTGGAGAATCATCAACATCAACACTAAGCTGGAAATATTCAGCATGAAGTTGGCATCTCATCAACATCGGAACAAAGTTGGAAATCTTCAGCACAAGGATAGAATCACATCAACATCAGCATGAAGCTATAAATATTTAGTACAAGGTTGGCATCACATAAACATCAGCACGAAGCTGGAAATCTTCAGCACAAGGCTGGCATCACATCAACATCAGCACGAAGCTGGAAATATTCAGCACAAGGATGGCATCACATCAACATCAGCATGAAGCTGGAAATCTTCAGCACAAGGCTAGCATCACATCAACATCAGCACAAAGTTGGAAATCTTCATCACAAGGCTAGCATCACATCAACATCAACACGAAGCTGGAAATATTCAGCACAAGGCTAGCATCAACACTGCTCCCCTTTTTGAGGGAGGTCCTTTTGGACTATACCAAGCTCGTTAAGAAAGTTCTCAAACTTTACATGAGACAGAGGCTTAGTCAACACATCTACAACCTTCTCATCCATGCCAACATAATGGATATTTAAAGCTCCCCTCTGCATCATATCATGAATGAAGTGATATCGGATCTCTATGTGCTTCGACTCACCATGGAACACATCATCTTTATACAACTATGGTTTATCACAAAGGATCATGGCGGCTTCCATATCCAGATCAAATAGATATGTCAAAAACATCTGAAGCCATATGACTTCGCAACTAGCAGAACATGTTGCAATATAGTCCGCTTATGTCATGTTGATAGAAATATTGAATTGCTTCCTACTGTACCATGAAGTCATGGCTGACCCCAAAATGAAACAACATCCTGAGGTTCTCTTTCTGTTAGAGACACTTCCATCTCAATATGAATCAGTATAACCACTCAGTCTGAAGTCATGATCTCTAGTATAATAGAGACCAAAATCCAATGTACCCTTAAGGTATCTCATCAGATGTTTTGCATCATCAAGGTGAACACGTCTGGGTTCTACTAGATACTAACACAAGGAAAAACATATATCTGGCCTGGAATTCTTGAGATACATCACCGAACCAATAATCTGTCTATACAAAGTAGCATCAACCAATTCTAACGAGGTATCTACCAAGAGCTTCAACTTCTTTTCCATGGGTGTATACATGGATTTACATTTCAGCATGTCAAACCTCTTCATTATTTCAACTGCATACTTCTCTTGGCTAAGGAAGATCTTCTCTGGGCTCTGTCAAATTTCAAGACCTTAGAGATAATGCATTAGGTCTTTCATCAAACTCTATAGTGAGCTTCTTCTGCAAACTGTGATGATATTTTCTTCATCCTTTCAAGGATAAGTCATACACATACAACAATAATATAACTGACTCATAACCTTGAAGTAAAGGTTAGAATCAACTTTACTCTTGGTAAAGCCCAAGCCCATCAAGAAACTGTCAATTCTGCCATAACAAGCTCTAGGAGCTTGCTTCATCTTGCAGACATGCGTCTTTATATCTTCAACTTCAAATCAAATTTTCACATCACTTGTACCAACCTGGTACACTTGCTCAGTTGCAACTCAATCTGCACAATCATGTGCTAGCTCTATGTGCTTTCTGCAAAGCACTATATGTCTTACTTTCTGGGATTATGTCCTCTACTCTCTATGCAAATGTTCCTCTAGAAGTGGGACTCTGCACCTGCAGTTTCTCTAAAGTTGAGAATGGCTACCCCATTCTCACTATGACTGCTGAAATCTGAGAGTAACTCCTCTACTTCATCACAGAAACAACTTCATCTGAAACTGAGAGTGGCTCAATAAATGATATTCAAGGTGGCTCTTCTTCTTTCATGGAGGTAATTATATATTTTATTGTAGTAATGTCTCCATGACCCAACTAATGTACTACACCAACTGGCACTCAATTTTAAATATGGGGATTTCTCCCCCTGCATCTCATACTATATATGAATCATGGTTTTTCTGGTTGTCTTAATGAATACTGGAACCATTTCTTCAATTATTGGAGAAAGTGTCTCATCATAGTATTCTCCCTTTTGTTGGGAGAATCCTATGGACACACATCAGGCTTTTTACATCTACAACATGCTTGATCTATTAGATCAATCTTGGAAGTCAATACTAACTTCTCTTCTAGTCTCACGGAAAAATACATATCCTATTCTTTTTGACTAGCTTCCTTCTCTGTCACTAAAACAAGGGAATCTTCCCAGGAGATTTCATATCTCCTAAAAGTTTTTGAAGCTATGATCTAGTATTCTCAGGGCATCTGTCTCCCTGTCCTGGAAGTTGTCTCTTCATCTGATCCTTTCTGAGATTAGGATTACTCTTGATTTCTTCTGAGTCTACAAGGACTTCATCATCTCTTAGATGGTATGCTTGGTGTTGAATACCAAGTCTAAATATGAAAATTTGAGTCATACTTCAAGTGAATTCTGCTTCTTGTCAAGGTGGCTTCATTATCCTTTGAACAAGTCTATAGCGAGTTCTTGTTCTAATGTTATGTCATCTTTGTATCCTTCTTCTCTTTACAATCAATCTCCATATGAGATACGCTGGATCTCAAAAAATAGATTTGTCTTCATCTTCTTTGGTACACGAATGTATATGGTCATGTACATAGTCTTTTTCATGTCTCATCTAATATGTTTCCTTCTATAACCTTCACTATATCTTCCTCAGGGTCATCAACTGTGACCTGAAACAAGGTCAATAAAACAACAAGAAAGAATAATACTCTTTTGATAATAGTAATAAAATAATGGCATGAATAATCGTCACAGTAGCTCCTTTAGAGATATCACTTGTGACCTGCCTGAAACAAATATCAAAAGTAATAAATACAATATAAAATGAGATCAACACTCTTCTAGTGTTGTGATCAAACATTCCTCCATGGTAACCTGGAACCAACACAAGACGTTTCTCCTATAAGAGATGTTAGTTGTATCTGGTAAATGATTACATTAAGCATCTGTCTCAATATGCTCACATGCTACCAAGTATAATATTTTTCAAATACTGCCTCCTCAAATATAGTGTTTACCTGTAATCGGGTAGTTATCAACTTGTCATGTGCAACTTTGAATCTTATCAACTTAATTAATCAAACCTGGAACCTGGAGTCTTGATCTCAAGAATGAGTGTGTTTCTTTTCTTCAAAGTCTCCTTCACTCAAGATGACAAGTGATTTATTCAACCTGTCTTCTGTACTAACACAATATGCTATATTGACAGAAGGTTGGGTTAGGGAATAAACTCTATGATCTCAACTTTAATTAATCTAATACCTTGACTTTAATTTTGACCAAAGGTTAGTATGATGGTCATATATTCAACATGCAACCTAGATCAAAATAATGTCATAACAAATAGATGCATATCAAAATAATCAAATATGGGTTGCATTATTCCTCTGAATGTTTTGGATCTGAGATCCTTCTCGATCTATGGCAAGAGATCATGTCTCCTACAAATACCCTTTAAATATTAACAGTTTAAACATATGTGAGCACATACCTCCGATAGTATTTAGATGTAGTGGCATCATCTGATAGCAACGGTAATAATTACCAACCCTTTAAAAACTTCAAGGGTTATTACAACTAGTATTGCAACTGCAACTTAGAGATTTATGGGGAAACCTTAATTTTTCAAACTTCAAATTTTGAAATTCTGATCCATGGACTAGATGCATTGGGCTGAGGCGATTTTACTAGAGTTGTTATATTTCAAAATTTTCAAGTTTTCCCCTTGAAACTTGACCTACGGAAATCTAGACTGGTACTTCTGGTATTGTTTATGGTTTCCTGGTTTTTCTGGTTTTCTGGTACTTATGGTTTTCTAGTACTTTTGGTTCTCTGGTTTTCTGGTACCAGTCAAAAATGGGGTTTGAATTTCCAGAGGCTCTGTCCACTGAAAAGGTGTGCTCAAGATGCCAAAATATTCACTAGGGTAGGGCGCACTTTTCTAGATGGTTTTTAAGAAAAAAATCCTCTCCAACAAAAAACCCTAATTTTCTTGTACGACAACAATGACATTTTTTCTTATCCACTGAAAGGTGCTCTCTTTATCTTAGCTCTGATACCATGTTAAGTTTTGATCTATTATTAGGTTTCTTTTCAATTTACTATATAACCATAGCATAGGTAGGATCACTAAGAGAAACACAATCACAAGATACACAACATTTATCCTGGGAAACCCTCATGGGGGAGAAAACCCAACAAAACTTCCTTAATATAGATAGCCAATACAATGCCAAGAAAATAAAACAAAACACTAGAGAATATCCAACACTGACCAATGCACCTCTCTATTCCTTCTTCTCCCAACCGGAGCTCTCCAAAATTGCACACTTTATGAGTGAATAAGTGAGTGAGCAAATGAGGAGCTAGCCTCCTTTATTTATACTAGCTGGCAAGTGTTGAAAATGTGTCTCTTCACTAGGCAAGGCCAACTTCTCTTCTTGGTGGTTTAAACCACTTTAATTAGGCCCGAGGGTTGACTTCTTAATTAGCATAATATAGTTAGGATTTGACCATTCCACAAAACAGGATTTGGTCAATTACAATGCCTAACATGATCAATCCACAAAAGGGGATTGACCTAATTAATAATGACTCAATAATAAATAGAATACTCTTTGCAGTTACAATATTTCAACAGTGTCGGACATTTCTCAGAACTCTTGACTTTGCATGTCATCCATACCCTCAATGTATCTCAAAGTCACATGAAGTTGTAGTCCTACCATGCACCCTGGTCCTACTTTCATTATGGGTAGGTAACCTTGAACCCAACAGTTGACATCTCCTCATTGGTCATTGACTTGGGGGTTTCCCTTGTGTTCGACAACAAGAAACCTATTCAGACATTGGGATTCATGAAGTGTCTTGGATGCCATTAGCCTTATTGGTGGTTTCCTCTCCTTTGCCAGTTGTCTTCCTTATTGGATGTTATTCAAAGGGTCTTTTACATGCACTATTTGCGTCTGGTGCACGTAAGAGATGCACAAGTTCATTGGTTCATGAACATATTATTCGTTTGAGATCCTCCTAATCATCAAGATATTGCTTTGTACCTTGTGCCGACTAATGAGAGAATCCATAATGATCTCCTTTCAATGGGTCTCCTTCCATCGATTTCAACTCATCTAGTCTGGAAATGAGGCCTAGATTCCTATGAGTACCTAGAGGATTGCAGTCATCAATGGCAGGTTCTCCCGCCATCGATAGTTGGGAATACATCAATGTCTCTTGATCAATGGATTCTTCAAGTGTTCAACCTCAACACCCTTATTCACACTTGTAAGAATGTACTCAGTGCCTTGATACCTACTTTCATTATCAGTAGGTTGTCTCACATTTGTTAACAGTATGCCTTAATGACCGGTAATAAAACGAAGCTTCATTTTGTTTGACATCAACTCCTTTATTCACATGATGTAGACTTGCACCTTCGATGGACAAGACCTCCAACTTATAGTAGCATCATTCTTATTTTGTTGTAATCTTTCATTGGACCGGTACCTATACGACTTTAGTGATAATGGGAGATTAGATTGTAATCTATTGTATGTGGATGTCTTCAAATTGATTTTGAAACTGGATTCTATTGTGCCTTGTTCATGACTATGACAACCTATGGCACTTTGTATTTCCTATTCATGGTAATGAGAAACTATTTGATATATTTCCACATGGATCTACAATGTAATTCAAATTGGCAGCCATGTGTACAAAGTCATTATGGATTTTAATATTCTCATGAGTAACTCCATTACCCCACTTCTGGGAATTATAATGTATTTTGGCCATCACAGATACTCCTCTAACCTCATACAATAGGGGGAATTTGTTACAACAATTTTTTCTTCACCCCATGCAAGTTGCTTGGATGACCTTTTCATTTCCCTATGCAGACTTGAAGTTCCCTTTTATATCTTCTAGAGAAAAAAAAACACCTTTTCCCCATATATACACGCCCTATCAGTTAGACAACAAGTGTATACGCGGGTTTCTCCACTACAGCCAACATACATCGGGTTTGGTGCTCAAAATTAAAAATTATGTTGGGTTTCCATTCCATGTCACAAGATCCATGATCCTTGACCTTCCATATACTAGAAACGCTTCGACTTGTCCCTTCAGTTCCATGTGAAGGCTATAAATTGAGCCATATCCAAGCCTTGGGAGAGAATTCAACTTTGAGAGCAAAGACACTCTGGAGAAATTTCACTTCATATTGAGTCTGCATCCCTTTATCCTGGAAAGTCTGAACCCGTTGTTCAACCCCCAAGATCTTCCTTCTTTGTGATGGAGAATCTCATTGTCTCCTTTATATGAGCTTGCCTTTGGTGGATGATTGAAGTGGTGGAGGCCTAGTTGGAGGGACTTAGTTTCTCAATTCTGATACGTGTCATTACAAAATTTTGTCACCTATATACTTATGTTGATTATTTTAATGGAAATACTAATTTCTCGTCAAATTGATATCTTGAAAATATTTGAATTATTATTCCATGGGCATATTTTTCATGTATGTTAATAGATTATGCTAACATTATATATTGTCACCATATGCTTATGTATCTTGGTTGTTGAGGACAAGTTGCAGGTATAAAGCTTTGAGTTGTGTGCTCAACAGTGATCTTCATCGAACGTCTGGGTGAGGTTGGCTCTTGGCCTTGTCTTGTTAGCATTTCATTTATATAGCATACTTGGGACTAGACTCGATTTTTGTGTGTTGTTGTTTACCCCATGCTATAGAGAGATTTTCCTCGTAACATACATGGAAATTTATTTTAGATTATTCTATTTTTACAATAAGACACCTGACTAGGCTGTATCTGATGCATCTATTTATAGAATATCAGAAAAACCATCAACTAGAAGTTTGAGCCTAGGAATATCTTTTACATCTCTTTTATTCTATGGACTTCCTTTGTCATTTGTAGAGTCTTTTAGCAACATTTATTGTCTTGGGTATCGGGATACACGGGTCTGCAGGTTGCCTAAGGAGCGCCCAAGCGCAACACATAAAAGAAGTTCTTTTCGGACTTAAAATCAAGCGAGCGGGCAGTTCAGCCTTCAGTGGAAAGGTTTCGGCGACAGAGCAAAGCAACAATCGATGGGAAATTACAAATTAGCCGAGTTGCGTCAAGAATAGTGCTAAATCATTGAAGAGGTCGATGGTCAGAATCTCTCAGGAGGCATTCACGAAGTTATGAGGGCCGTTGATTGCCAGCAGTTCAAGCGCAGTGTTATTTCGCGAGCTCGGGGTTCGTAAGTTCCAACGACGAACCATGTCCCCTTGGTTGTGTGAGATTCTGAGTTACGAAAAGGTGTCCATATGGAAGTCAACCATCGCTGACTATCACGCCTCGGGACTTCGCAAAGGAAGAAGGCCAAAGTCCGATACCCCAACCCGCAAGGTCCCAAGTAGTGAAAGGTGTGAGTACTTGGGTCGTTGCCAATGGTTACATACAGAAAGCACCGACCAAAAAGGGGGCCCAACCTGTATCGCCATCTCGGCGATCGGGAGTTTAAAAAGGGGGGAACCGAGGGTCTTTGGCCCACGAGCTCGCGAATTGCGAAAGGGAAAAGAACTTTTAAAGTATTGGGTCCACAGTATCAAGCGGGTAATCTCAACCGTTCATTTGAAGCAGACACCTAGCGCACGATTAAGCCCCCGCGCCTTTTCTCCCATCGCAGTTTCGACGTGCAAAAGGCAGTTCCCTCATGTCCTGATACGCGAAGTAGCGAGAGCATTCAGGACCCGGGGCCCATTGCAGCATCGGATGAGTTAGAACCGTCGAATGTGAAAGGCGCGTGGCACCAGATCGAGCTGTCTCGGTATGTCGCTCATCGCAATTTCGAGGAGCAAGGAGCAGCCCCCTCCTATTTGCGAACAACGAAAGCACATTTGAAAGAAAAGAGTTGCGCAAAAGGGGTCGAAGGCGTCGAATTTCAATCACAGTGAGGCCCGACGTAACCTCCAGTTGCCATCGGGCCTGACCTCAATCTTGGTCGTTGCTTGGAGTAAATGAAAGAAAAAAAGGGTGGTTGAAACCTCTCTTCGTTCATTAATTATGAAGTATGGAGGGTCTGGGAAGCGGTCCGCTCGAAAGGGTCCTGTGCACCCTTTCTTGCAGAAAGGCCATGCCGAGTCCTCGACTAGCTAGAGGAAGTCTGCACACGCTAAAACAACATTTACTGGCTCAACTACTCTTCCTGCAGGAGCCATATGTAGTTAAGTTGGTGTCTGACAGAGAAATCCCATCAGAATTCGGCTGAAGGGACACAGAACCTTGGGTGGTGAGCACGCCTTTGTTAGGCAAATTTGCCTGAGTATATGAACTCAGTCTTTGTATTTTGTAAAAAATGGATGGTTGAGCAAAGCTCCCGGTTGTAAAGTTTTAATGAAGCATTTTTGTTCTGGTTATGTATAAACTTCTGAGACTTCTTGCCTTATGAATGCCAGTTTCTTTCATATGTTTGTTTAAACTGGTTAGAGCAGCTCGGAATTGGAGGATCCAGTTGAGTTGTAACTATTATAGGATGATGTTGTAATGGATCACGGTAATGGTTATGGAGTCTCTAATCATTTCTTGTGATTTTCCCATCGTTGAGTGACTTAGAATTGGAGGATCCAGTCAAGTCTTCCCTTCAGTTTCTTGAAGCCCTGAACTAGGAGGAGCCTGTGTTCAGAGTTTTTCTCCTACAAACCACTGTAAGCCTGATGCCCAAAGTTTTTTGTTCACCTTTTTGACTAAGTCTTCCACCTACTCATCGCTTAATCAACCCACTGGTTGAAGTTAGGATTCCAGACCTCCTTTGTTCTTTACGTACCAGACTCAATCCCTGAGTTAGAGTGATACCTCCTCGAGCCATTATCTCCATTCGATCACCCTTTGCAAACAAATCGTGACATAAAACTGATGGGTGTCGAGATCTGCTCCTACAAACAATCCAGGAGTGACTTCCGACGCTAACATTTCTGGCACCGTTGTTGGGGACAAAATTGAAGATTTTCCCTGGGTAGAATGACATTGAGCCTCTGAATCCGAAGGTGCATCGGATTATCGGATCCCTTCAAGATTTCTAATTTTCACCTGGTGACTCCATTGTGATGACTCCGCTGGGGAGAATCTGCTCTGTTAATTGTGGCGTTCAGAGGCAGGAATACACGGTCTCATCCACAGCTGCCTCTAGCTACGCCTGAAACAGATCCAGAGGTGGTGCTCAGAAAGGGAAAGGCCTCTGAAGAAGAAGCGTCCATCACCGAACTAGGTAACCCACCATATCCTTCTATTGGAGTTCCTTTTTCTCCTCCTAAGTTATTTGACAGACCTGTCTCTACAGTTTCTCGTTTCCTAAATTTTGGGAGTGTTCCTGTTGAGTTTTCCTCTCCTGGTCTGGGACCAGAGGGACAAGACTTTGTCACTCCCCTCTCCCCTGAAGTTGTACCCTGGCGTAGACCTAGGACCGCAGAAGATTTCCCCACTCTTGCATAAGGAGGAGCATCTACTGACTGGAGTTTTGTAGCCTGTTCCTTGAATCACCTCTTGTTTCCCACCCCACTCCGAGATTTATTCCCAGTAGCCCCTTTGCGAACTCCTTCTCCTCCAAATTCTCCTCCACCTAATATTCCTATGGCTAGTGCTAATCCCCCTTTGAATAGAATAGACGCCATAGTCGCTGCCAGATACGCTCCATTAGTCCTACCCCATCCTATGAACCCCCTCCCTGCTGGAGATTACTTGAAGTATATGCCCAAGTTTACAGAGGAAGGAGACATGACTGCTGAAGAGCACCTGGTTGCTTTCTACAGTTATGCAGACAACCTCAATATTGAAAATGAAGATGTCTGGATGAGAATTTTCATCCAGAGTCTGGATGGCGAGGTGAGGAAGTGGTTTAGAAGATTGGCTCCAGGATCTATTGCTGGGATTGAAGCTCTTGATAGTGCTTTCCTAAGGCAGTGGGGAGATAGGAATGATTTCATGTATTACATGACAGAGTTCGGGTCTTTGAAGAAGATGGACAGAGAATCTGTTTCTGACTTCTCCAAAAGATTCAATAAGATGTATAACAAAATCCCTGCCGAGATAAAGCCTTCAGTAGCCTCGGCTAAAATTTCTTATGCTAGTGCTTTTGGCCCCGATTTCTGCCTGTTATTGAGAGAAAGAAGAGCCGCCTCCTTGGCTCAAATGCAGGACGCGGCTATAGAGGTGGAATCTAATGTATTAGCAATCGACAGACTAAGGAGAAAGGCCGATGCATACAGGAGAAAGGGAAGATCGGAAGCCTCAACTTCCAACCCATCGGTGCCCCACCCTCAAGTGGAAGAGCTGACTAAGACGACGAAGTCTCTGTCCACGAAGATGGAAAGAATCAGGGTGGAAGCGAGGCAAGCATATAAAGGCCCTCAGATCGCCGAAAATAAAGGAGGTTTTAGGAGGCCAAATAATTTTACTCCCCCGGTTATGCAAAGAGAGAATGGAAGAGACAGAGAAAACCAGAAGATTCAGGCCCCTTTTCAAAGTAATTTCCTGGCCGAAGGAGAAGAAAGAGAAGCAGACGAGCTTGATCCTGAAATCCATTGCTTCGGAGATACTCCTCCTTTTCCTCACCTCACTCATTCAGCATATGAGGAGTCTCTCATGGACAGTCAGCTAAATGAATTGAGCAAGGGAGACAAGGTTAGTGGCGGCCGAGGCAGGTACAACCTGAGGTCTGATAAAAAGACAGCAGCATCTGATATTCCTGAGCAGTCCACTAGAACAGAAAAACCTACTAATTCAGTAGCCGACAGTCATGGAGGTAAGAAGGCCCAACCCCTCTCTCCCGTTGTCCATAATCATGTCCCTGAAATAAAAGATATTCCAAAGCTTACATCCTCTTTTAATTTTGAGCATGAGATTCAAAAGATCAGAATCCCTATGCCCCTCACTGAGCTGATTAAACATGGAGAATTTAAAAAGCGCTTCTCTGAGATTTTACAGTCTGAAGCCTCATGCCTTCCCACAGATTCCATAAACCTCCAAGACAAAAAGCCAGTAGTTGTCCTAGGTCCCATGGTAGAAGATAGAGATGATTCATCCCCTCCCTTCTACACATCCTTGAATATACATGATAAAGTGTTGCACAACTGCTTGATGGATTCAGGGGCCTCTCACAATATCATGCCCAAAACTGTCATGGAGGAGTTAGGACTAGAAGTCACCCGAGCCTATCATGACCTCTATTCTTTTGACTCCAGGAGAGTACAATGTCTTGGAGTTATTAAATACCTGGTGGTGACCTTGTTTCAACTGCCCATGAAAAGTGTGGTCATGGATATCGTAGTACCTGATGTCCCCCCCAAGTTCGGTATGCTATTGTCAAGATCTTGGATAAAGAGACTGGGGGGAACCTTGTAGATGGACCTCACATATGCTACTATCCTAGTGTTTGGAGGAGAGCATAGAAGACTATACAGAGAAGCCCAACTGGCCTATATAATCAGCGATGAGGCCAACCCTACCAACCATCCCATTTTCTCCTTAGACACCGATTTAGGTTCCAGTGTGCTTCAATTCACCCATGCTCCCGGACCTCCTCTTAGGCTCAGAAAGCAGCTCACCATTTCCCCTAAACTTCCTCCCTCCATCACCCTCATCTGGAAACTATTTTTTGATGGAGCCTCTTCCAGGGAAGGCGCTGGAGCTGGGGTGGTTTTTGTGTCACCTGCTCAGGAGACCATATCTCTGTCATACAAGTTAGAATTTGAAGCTACCAACAATGTGGCAGATTATGAGGCTCTTGTTCTGGGATTGAGAGCTGCGAGGGAAATGGGAATTCAGGAAGTGGCAGTGTTCGGTGATGCAGAATTGGTAGTTCAGCAGATCAGGAACGTTTATCAGGCTAAGCATCCTTGACTCAGAAGCTACAGAAATGAGGTATGGGACCTGGTTGACAGTTTCTTCTCAGCATTTAACATTTCATTCATCCCAAGAGAGGAGAACACCTTGGCAGATTCCTTGGCTATATCGGCTAGCAATTTCAAAGTACCCTTGCCACCCAAATTCAGATATGATGTAGAGGTAAAATACAGGCCCTCCATACCTGACAACGTCAAACATTGGAAGGTATTCGAGGATGATCTTGAGGTCAAGAGGTTCTTGGAGACTGTCGAGGAATTTTCAAAAATGCACATTGACCAAGACGTCGTCTCAGAGGAAGAGATCGATGGGGGTAATTTTCTGAATAAGATTGTAGGGCGTGAAATTGTACAGCTTCCCAGCAACCACATTCCCAGAGGACTGGTTCCTTTGGAAAGACTTTTTGATGAAAATGATGTATCGTTAAAAGGAAAGGTCTCGAAGGAGGATGCTGGTACTACTCAGTGCAACATTGGGACCGAGAATGAGCCCCAGTTTGTCAAATTGTCAAGAAGTCTGACAGAGGAACAGAGGTCCGAATACATTGTACTTTTGAGGGAATTTGCTGATGTGTTTGCCTGGACCTACGAAGACCTCAAAACATATGACATCTCTGTCATCGAGCATAAAATCCCATTAAAAGAAGATGCAAAGCCATTCAAGCAGAAGCTGAGACAAATCAATCCTATGTTGCTGCCTATCATGGAGAGGGAAGTGAAGAAGCTACTTCAAGCTCGGATCATTGTACCACTGAGATATTCAGAGTGGGTGGCCAACTTGGTCCCAGTGAGGAAAAAGAGTGGAGAAATCTGGCTCTACGTAGACTTCAGAAACCTGAACAAGAGCTCACGGAAGGATAACTACCCCTTGCCAAATATGGAACATATACTGCAGAGGGTGACAGGAGCTTCCAGGATGTCCATGATTGATGGTTTCTCTGGCTACAATCAAGTCTCTGTTCTGCCTGAGGACAGGGAAAATACAGCATTCACCACTCCATGGGGCACATTCATGTATGCCAAGATGCCATTCGGACTAATGAATGCAGGAGTGACATTCCAGCATGCCATGAACATAGCTTTCGATGGGGAAAGAGATAAATTCATGGTCATTTATCTGGATGACATCACAGTATTTTCAAAATCTGATAAAGAGCATTGTTGTCATCTCAGGAAATTTTTCCTTAAATGCAAAAAGTTTGGCATTTCATTAAACCCCAAGAAATCTTTGTTTGCCATGCAAGAGGGAAAGCTACTAGGCCACATAGTATCAACAGAAGGAGTCAGGATTGACCCCAGCAGAGTTGAGGCGATACAGGCCTTATCAATCCCAAGGTCCAAGAAGGAGGTCCAATCTTTCCTCCATAAAATTAATTTTCTGAGGAGGTTTGTGCCTAACTTTGCTGAGGAGGTAAAGCTTATAATGACCATGTTAAATAAATATAATGAAGTAAGGTGGACCCCTCAATAGCAGCGTTCCTTTGAGAAAATCAAGAAATCCCTGACTGAAGCTCCTGTGATTATTAGTCCCGACTACTCAAAGGAATTTCTTATTTTCTCCTTTGCCTCACCTGACACACTGGTTGTTGTTCTATTATAGACAAATGACAATGGGCTAGAGCAGCCTATTGCTTATTTCAGCTGAGCCTTGAGAGATGCCGAAGTCAGGTATGACAATATGGAGAAGCGGGCTTATGCTCTAGTAAAAGCTCTCAAAGCTTTTAGAACCTACATATTGCAATAAAAAATCATCGCTTATGTCCCCTCGGTTGTTGTTAAAGACATTCTTATTCAGCCTAACATAGACAGGAAAAGAGGTAAATGGATAGCCAAAATCCTGGAATTCGACCTGGAAATAAAGCCCACCAAATTGATCAAAGGGCAAGGTTTATCCAAGCTGTTGGCTGAAGCAAACTGCCAAGTGTTGGGGATAGGTTTCATCAACGAAGGCTCAAGTACTCAGCAGGATCAACTGCCTGATGTAGACCATCAAAGAGAGCCTCCATTAGCTCGATGTCCTTGGTATAAGGATGTCATATATTTTCTGTAGGAGCTGTGGCCTTCAGACGGCCTGCAAAGAAGCAAAGCAAGAGCTCTGAAGCTCAAGGTAGTCAGATACTGCCTGATTGATCAAATATTATACTGGAAAGACCCCTTGGGGGTGCTCTTAAAATGCATGAGTCCACCAGAGGCCGAGATGATCGTGGCTAAATTTCATAGCGGCCTGTGTTGAGGGCACCATTTCTGGAAAGTCACAGCCCACAAAATCCTCAGGGCTGGGTACTACTGGCCTACCGTGTTCACTGATGTCTACAAGAGGGTCAGAGCTTGCATCAAATGTCAAAAATTTGTAGGAAAACAGCAGCTCAGGTCTCTGCCGTTAAAACCGGTGGTGGTTTCAGGGCCTTTCCAGCAGTGGGCCCTAGATTTCATTGGAGAAATTCACCCTCCCTCCAGTGGGCAGCACAGGTGGATCCTGACTGCTACAGATTTCTTTACCAAGTGGATTGAAGCCATCCCCACCAGGAGTGCTTCCCACAAGCTGATCATTGGATTCTTGGAGGACCTCATCACAAGGTCCAGCTGCCCAAATAAGATTGTCACTGATAATGCAGCCGCTTTCAGGTCTGAGCCATTAGCCAAGTTCTTTGAGCAGTTCAGGATTAAGTTGATTCACTTCACCTCATATTATCCACAGGGAAATGGTTTAGCAGAGTCCTCCAACAAAAGTTTAATAAGGATCATCAAAAGGTTGCTGGAAGACAACCAAAGGGCTTGGAACTCGAAGCTTAAATTCGCCCTATGGGTTGATCGGGTGACTACAAAGAGAGCTACAGGTCTCTCCCCTTTCCAGTTAGTCTACGGAGCTGAAGTCGTCTTCCCTTCTCAGCTAGCCATCCCTGTAGCGAAATTCCTCCAGGACCATCAGG